>CAEFZY010046937.1:0-35612 GCA_903066815.1 Brachyrhaphis roseni
AAATTACACACTCGTATAATATCTTTTTTGAGAATGACTCATTCGGGGGTGTTTTCTTTTTAGTTTGCTGCATTTCATTCGGGGGTGTTTGCGTCTCTTTTTTTATTTGCTGCATTTCATTCGGGGGTGTTTTCTTTTTTGTTTGCATGTTTTCTCTTTTGCTGCGCATTTGCACCTGTCGGCCACCGTACTTTTGACCCGCAAGACAACACAAGGGTTAATGTCTCATTGATTTTGGGGTAAATTATTAAGGTTCAGAGCAGATCAGTCAGTTCAGAAAAATACGAACAATCCCTATATTAATCTTTCCAGAGAAAAACATACATTTAAGTGAGGCACAAGCTTAAGAGAAAAAAATCTAAATTCTTTTCTCTAATCTCTGAAAATGTTTGACACACATGTGCTCAAGGGTAAATACCGCCAACTGGATGGATGCACTCAACAAGAAGTACTAAACAAATTCAGAAACCATAACAAACATACCATACAAAGTCCCATATGGGCCCACTAGGCATTGCAAGCCATGGATCTGTGAACAGACATCATCTGAGCATGCATCACACTTGGCGTTTTACAACAGAGGTCAATCACTGTGACCCCTTCACTCTTGTATTTTATGGTAGGTCTTGGGCAGTGGACTGTGAGGCGGCTGGTGGACGGAGGTTAAGAACGCTACAGCTCAGAATCTCTTCTGTACGACTCCCAAGGGATGAGGAGTCTGGGCTTGTAATGAAGCGCTTTAACTTGATTTTTATTTTTAACTTCTTACGGAATCGGGGTTTAAAGAGGAAGGCAGAGTCCAACTTATTGATAGATTTAAACCTGTAAGGGCCGTTCTCTCATTTGAAATTCAAACAGATTTCTTGTAACTTGTAGAACTTTGATGAGCCATATCTCCAACAACTTTTGAAAACAACTGTTCTTCTAAAGTTAAATCTTGTTTTTTCACTCTTGTTCATAATCTACATTTTTGTTCAATTGGACATACAATTTTTTTTCTATGATTTTGTATGAGTAAAAATGTCACTTTCCAGGGTTTTCATAATTGCTTTTGGAGTGTGTTTTTTAATGATTTTGTTCTTTAAAAGATGGATATTGCCTGCATATTTTGTTAACATGAATCATTATTTCAGCATAAATTGGTATTATGTTATGCTTTTACTGTGAGCTCACAGCTTGTTAGCCGAAGCACAGACAAGTAAAAAAAAAAAAAAAAAAGAGTACTGTAAGAGTCAGCGACTGGGCAAATGTCAGAGTTTGAAAGCTACCACCGCAGCAGCACACCACATTACACTCTTCAAGAAAAGCTCATTTGTTTGTCCCTGAGAGCAGTACCATTCCCTCCCCTCAAGCATTTGTGTGTCTGTCGTTGCACGCAAGCAATAAAGCCAGCAAGCAGAAGGCTAAGGAGAGGTAACGTTCCAAACCAAAACTTGAATCGTCTGCTGGATCCATACTCAACCCCCTGCCCCTCCCTGCACACTCACACAAACACCCAGCAGTTTTTTTTGGGGGGGAGTAACATTCCACACAGAAAATATGCAACCCTGAAAAGCCTCCGGGCCCCCCTAAGAAACGAAGACGACCGTTACTGTGGCAACCCTTAAACAACAGGAGCACACAACGTCTCTGTGATGGACAGCGTACTCTGGGAAGACAGCGCACAGGTGTTATTTTCTTTCAAAACAAAAAAGGATGGTAAAAAAATTAAAAAGTGCTAATGGTTTTTGATACACCAAAAACAACAAGTGCTCTTTTTTTGTTGAGGGAACTCTGTGACCTTCACAGAACTGATGTTTTGCCTTTCTCAGGAGAAGAAATCATGCTTTTTATTTTAACCGCCTTTAGAAATTTAAACTCAGTTATTCCTCGAGCTATGGTCTGAAAATAATCTGTTCTACAGTAAGCATGTGGTGCAGTGTAAGTACCCAAGAAAATTGTAAATATTAGTTTAAAAAAAATATTGCTTTTGTTTGCTATAAAATTCTGCTTCCATGCGATTACAGTACAAATAAGCAATCATTACTTTAATGATCATCCAAAGGAATAAAAGGCAGAAAAAAAAGTGATACAGTATGTCAACAGTTTGTGTTTTTAAATATATAAATGTATTAAATATCAAAGTGTTAATAAAAAGAAAAACATGCGAAAGATAACGGTATCCAGAGGGGGAGTGGGAATCGCGCCTGAATACGTGTCAGTGGCATAGAGTGCTGGTCCAGTTCTCACAAAACACTTGATCAGCCTAATTAAAAGAATCTTGGCATGATACGTTGTGCACAGTGGGGAGTCAGGCCACGCGCCAAGTCTCTGCTCACCTCCTCTCTCTCCCACGCAAATTCAGATACCGCCATCCACCACAACAACACGAAGAATGAAACGGGAGAGAAAAAAGCAAATTCTGGGCACGCTCTCAAGAGGTTTGGTATTGCGATCCAGCAAAAGAAAAAAAAAAAAAATGAGTCAGGGAACTGTTTTTAAAGCACAGCGGAGACAGACAGTCAGAGATGTGTCTGTCTGTCGCTGACCACTGGCTCTCCAGTTTGCTCTTTTAGTCTCAAAAGACAGAGCGAAGTCCCTGCAAAACAGCATCTCGAATGTAAGAGTGCGTCATCTTTGGCAAGTCAGGGAAAGAAAACCAGTCTCTTGGAGCACTACTGTATATATATATCAAACTTATGCATGTGAACAGTCTGCCAGCCCTTAATGTGTTGCACATTTCGCTAGCATGCAAACATATTTGAACGACACAAACTCATACAAACAGCACTTAAAGTTTTTTTTCACCCCCAAACCCCCTCTTTAATTTTCTCCAAAATAGACACAACAGTGTTGCTACAACACTAGGATCCCACTAGCAAAACAACTTTGTTCGATGGAATAATTTTGTCTTTCCCAGAAAATAAAATCTAATATTTTCAGTGGAAATCTGGAAATTGTTAAAGTGAATTTGGTTTCTCTGTAAATCCAAGAGTGATGTCTTTATGTCACTGTCGTACGACGGGAACACTGTCTTTCATGAAAAGTAAAAATAGTTTCTCAGAAATGTTGGAGGGTTTTTGATCTGAGACGGCCAGTGCGAGGTCAAGTCACAGCATCTCAACAAAATTTAATCTCAACAAACATTCATTTTGTTTTTTTATGATGTTTTTCAGAGATAAGCTTCTTGTGTTTTGAATTGAGCTGCTGCATAACCCTTGTGTGATTTAGTTTATAGTGGCGGATGTCTGGACATTCCCCTTCAGGATTGTTAGAGAAGAATTCATTACGGCATCCATTACAGCGCAACCCAGATCTTGCAGCAGCAAAAGCAACCCTACACTACCACACTAACAACATCATGATTGGATATGTAACTTTTACACTAGCTATAACAAAAGGCACACATTTCCTTTAAAGGTCCGTTTTTATCCTGTCAGTCCACAGAATTTTTTTCCGAATGAGTTAAATGTCATCACAATGTTTTTTGAGACAGAATTTTGTGCTCTTTTCAGTCAGACATGATTTTTGGAAGCCTCCAAAGACAACTTTTTGCCTGGTCTCGTTTTTGTTGTTAAACCCGATACATCTAAAGCCTGCGGTGCTTTAGATGTTCTTCTGGGTTCATAGTGACCCTTGGAATGAGTTGTCATTAATCCTTTGGAGGAAGTTTTGTGCAGATTAGTCACTCTAGTGAAGCTTGATCCCTGCTCCATGTTTTCTCTCTACTGCTTCTAGAAGCACTGGAGTCCCAAGTCACTAAAAATGGCTAAGTAACCCTTTTCAAAATGAGACATAAGTAGCTCTTTTTCTCATCTGGACATGCCATATTACTTTTTGACATACCTTCTGCCTACTTTTTGCTGTCAGGCTGGTTCTACTTAAATTTATTTAATCTGCAGGTCTGGTAGTATTCAGGCTTGGGTGTGGCTGTAGTAAAATTTAGCTTTCTAAAAAGAACAGATTAATCACAGTTAATAAATTTATCAGGTGAGGTGATTACTTTATTGCACAGGTCCAGAATCGTTTGCATAGTTTTCGCCGGAAATAGTAATTTGAAAACTTTAACACATTTTATATTTCCTCTTGTAATCTAATAGGTATCCCCATATAAAAGGTCCTTTTTACTGGGGGATTCAAACTGGTAACGGGTGAATTGACCTGAAGATGTCCTCGTGCTGCCGCTGTTGCTTTGGTCACTGAATCCTTTGTGTTGTTTGTCTGCATGACAGCTTGACAACATCATCTGAAGAGCTGTTACAATAGAAAGTCAACACTGGACCCACCAGTGTATGGACTATCTCGCCCTGTTAGCTTGCATAATAAGACAAACAGTGAGGCATAGGACAGCTGACTGTTCATTAATGCAGATGGAAAAGTTTGAGTTGTTACATTAATTTCCATGAGAGCATCCATATAATCAAGTCTCATAAGAAAAAGAAAATCATCCAAAAATGGCAAACACATGTCCACACCGGCACATATCTGGTGCTATAATCTATTTTATCCATGTGTAAACTCTGTATCTGCACCTTTGAGATAAAATGGACCAGAGGAAGCCCTGTTGATTTTTTGACACTTCTCCGTTTGATCTCCTTAACTCATGCTACCACATTCCCTTTGGTAGATTTTTTTTTTCTGTATAAAATGCAGATTATTAACGTTAACATTTTCAGTTCACCTTGTAGCTTAAAATCCTCATAAATAACCTATGCTTTGCCAAACACATTTAATTCATATTGTTGTTGAGGCAAAGATGGTTATTTTTGGTCTTGTTTCTGAATGTTAGCATTGCTTTTGCAATCATGAGTTTTACCACCAAATAGGAGAGGAAGAGAAAAAGTTGAAAGAAAAGAGCAACTAGAAAAGTTGCTCATGCATGCTGAGCAAAAACGGCTGAAGTCACATTTTAATTATTTTAAGTAGTAGAATAAGATTTTTTAAAGAATAGGATGGAAAAAGAAGTGGCAGGTCATCTGTGAACAATTGTTAACATGTGTGTCCAGACGTCCTCTCTGCAGCTTATTTGGAGGAAGCTCAGTACCAAAGATTTATGGCTCCCAAGACAGAGGTGGATGTGTGTTATTGATAAGTTGCTGAGGGAAGGTGAGGGCCGCTCACTGCAGTAATTAGAGGATGAACTTGTAGCGCATCGATTGGACGGAGCCCCGGACACCAATATTAGTCACTTTAGCTCAACCTGGGCAGAAGACCTCACCTCACTGCTAAAAATACAACCAAAAGATGCACAGGACTGTAAAGATGCGTTCACTGACAACAAAGACGTTTCTACGACAATATGACGAGCAACTATGGCCACTTTGCTTCTGTGGCTGGTTTGCGAGTATTGTTTGGGTCTCTGCACGCACAGCATGTTGGCGTGTGCATGAGCGCGAAGGGGAGGAGTGGTGCTTCTGTTAAAGCCTCGTATTATCCCAGCATTCACCAGTGTTTCCAGTGACCACAGGCTTGGAGGTCAGCCCAATTCTTCTAGACACAGCTTAGCAATGGGACCCACCATTGTTTGATTTGGCTGCATATTGCAATGTTTTCAGTTTTGCCTGTGAGAGGAGGGGGTCAGTGAAAGCAGTGAAGAAGTTGAGGCTAAAAAAGAGAAGGAGGAGGAGAACAGGAAGATTACACTCAGCCTTCTCCCAATTCCCCACTTTCCCTAGAACTAAAAAAAGAAAAAACAAATAGCAGAAAAGGAGACAGAGTTCAACCACTACTTTTTTTCACTCCCTGTCATTAACTGCAAAGCAATGCTCAGCCTGTTTCAATTGGCTCTTGCATCAGAGAGTTTTTCCTTCATTGAGGTGCTGATAAGTATCTTCAATCAAGGCAAATTTCAGTCCTGTGATAGGGACATTTATGGCATTACTATTTTCTAAAATCACATCTTTGATGTATTTTTTTTTTTCTTATATTGGAATGTATTTAGCATTTCTTAAATCCTAGATGGAACATATTGACTTTTTAAAATGGGTCAATGTTTTGTATTTGAACGCATATTTTATTAAAAGCATAAATTATTCCAACATCCCACCCAAGCAGGAAAATGTTGGACACAGGGCATTTTAAAAGTTGGAAAAAAATGTTGGTTTGCTTTTAGTAAAAGTATTCTGGTTGTGGTGAAACATGCTGGACCCCCTGCAGTTTGTGTACTGGGCAAACAGGTGGGCAGATGGTGCAGTCAACCAGGGACTGCTCTTCATCCTGCACCATCAACAGGTTCTTTTTTGTGAACCTGGCATCTGCCTTCAACTCTTTTAACCCAAACATCCTCCACAACCTCCCAGCTTCAGGTGTCGGTGAATCACTGGTTTCCTGACTGACTAGCAGCAAGCAGGTGAGGCTGAAGAGCAGCCTCACCTGCACAAAACCACCTGCACAGATGGTACTCAGGGTTTCTTAATCTCTCAATCTCTCTGCTTTCTCCACATAGCTCAGTGGACATGTCTGTACAAACCAAGAAGTTTGCAGATTACGCCACTGTTATCGGTCTGGCAAATAATACTGGGTAAATATGTTGTTTCTTTATCTATTTTGCATTTCCTCTAAAATGAAGAGCAGGGAAAATGTTCCTCAGACTGATGCCAAAGGTTGGCATGTAGCTACATGAAGCATTTCGCTTAAGCTATTCAAAAGGGGGGCACTTGGTGGGGAGGGTGTCCTTACTTTTTACTCATGTTCCAAACAGATTTTAGTTTACATCTGTGGTAAAATAGACATTTTTGTGTTTACCTTACAGCAGTGGTTCTTAACCTGGGTTCGATCGAACCTTAAGGGTTCAATGAGTCGGTCTCAGGGGTTCGGCGGAGCCTCTGCCGCGGCGGTAAAGAGACACTTGTGTAAAGTCGTGATGACACGCCCCGCTTGGCCGTCACTTGCTGCAGAGGATCACGTGACATTGCTTGGCCAATCAGTGCTGCGGGGAATTTAGTACGCCCAGTATTCAACGGCTGTCGTAGTTGTACGTCGCGTGGTTTCTTTCTTAATATTGTAATCCATACTAAATATGTTGAGCAAAAACAGAAGAAAATGAACAAACTTTGCTGTGAAGAAGACATGAGAGCAGCACTTGCCAAGGTGAAGCTACACGTATCTGAACTGGTCTCCCAAAAACAACTGCAGAAGTCACACTGATTTGTAGGTATGTAATTTGTGCAATGCTTTATTCTGGCCCCAAAAAAGTATTTTGTGAATTCAAAATGACAAAAAAATAATTAAATAAAAAAATATATATTATTATTATTATTAAAGTTATTAAAAAATGCTAAATTCTTTAAAAAATAAATAATTATTATTAATTGATTAAATAGTAAAAAAATAAATAAAATTGGGGGCTGAATTTTTTTTATGGGGCCGAAATATTTTTTGGGGAGCCAGAATAAGGTAATACCGTAATTTGCTGTGAGTTCATGCATGGGTCATTTTGCGCACCAGTAAAAACACATACATATGTCTTGAATTTGGAAAAAAAATAATTTCATTTATCACTAAAGAAGGGTTCGGAGAATATGAAACTGGTGGGTTCGGTACCTCACAAAAGGTTAAGAACCACTGCCTTACAGTAATATCATTTTACAAGGTTAAACAAAAATGTTATTCAGCATTATGCATCTGGTTCTGAAGAAACTAAATATTTAATTGGGGTTCCTGCTTTTTTCAAAGCACATATAATATCTCTATATCATAATTATGATTGTTACATATTTTTTTAGAATTTTTTATATAAGGACTGCAAAATGTAACTTTTATAAGTAGTTCAGAATCCAATTTTGACATTAACATAGAGAATTGCATCCATTAACTAAATCATCACATTGAATAATGTGCCGACAGTGAAGAAAATGTTATTAGTAATGAAATACGATGTGATTGCGATTAATGTTTCTGCTGTTACCCTGTTTTATTTGTGGTGGAGAGAATAAACTGATTTATGTGGCAAATAAACAAACAGTTGGGAAAAAGTTCTTAGCTGTAGCATTACACAGCCTACCATCACTACAAAAGATGGCGTTTGTTGGAAATCCCCCTCATCTGGACTGAGCAGGAGATGCTGCAAACTTCCCAGCTCCGACGCAAAGACCTGCTTGAAGCACAGAGAATCAGTCATTCATTTCAAATGATCTCTGATCTCCGTGAATCAGTCTCTCCGTAACATCTGGTTGACTCTTCTTTTTTACTCCATAGTGTAACCCTCCCGTCACAGACGTCTCGTTGACCTACAGTTTTTCCGTCGGATTTATCGCCCAAGTTTCCCTGTCCTCTTAACCAGGTTGCACATTTTCCAAACGAACGCCTGCTCTGAGATTTGGAGCCCACACAGAAGGAAACGGTTTTTGTTCAATTTCATCTATGTGTTTTCCAAGCTCTCCCCAGTCTCAAGTCAGTATTGCTTTAGCTTCTTCTTGTTCTTATTTAGCTTTCTGCCTCTGGGGCCTGAAGGTTAACTGCTCAGAGGCCTGGTTTTGACAAATTTTTTACAGTTTGGTTTGCGCTGCTTCCCTCTTTTCTTAGAACTCCAACAGCAGAAGCACAATTTGCTAAAGTTTTAAATGCAGCGAAATATTCCTATTTAGATAGATTTGGCTTAGATAATACATAGAAGTTCTTTCAGTAGGTCTTTATTTTACTTGGAAATAAACATCTTGGCAATAAGTTGTAGCATTATCATAGAGGAGTGACTAGCAACTCCTCAGTAAATCAAGTCAAGTTTATTTATGTAGCACATTTCAAAAACAAGAGTTCAAAGTGCTTTACTTGATTAAAACGTAACAATAAATAAACAAAACATCAGATTACAGAGGCAGAATAAAGAGAAGTAATGAAAAGTTGCCATCCATATTAGATTGAATCTATTTTCCAGTTCTTATTAATCAAAAGCAACTCTAAACAAATGGGTTTTAAGCCTCGACTTAAAGTAACTTAAAGTTTCAGCAGTTTTTCAGTTTTCTGGAAGCTTATTTCTGGTTAGTAGAGCATAAAAATTGAATGCCGCTACTCCATGTTTGGTTTTGGTTCTGGAGATGCAAAGTAGACATGCATCTACAGACTTGAGTGATCTTGAATCTTGATACAATGTCAAATAATCTTTAATGCATTTTGATGCTAAGCCATTTGGTCATTTATAAACCGAGTTAGCATAAGGACTTTAGAACTGAGATGCGACTCTATTGTCCTACTTTTGCTGAGAACACAAGGAGCAGCTTTCTGGAGACACTGTTGCAGTAATCAAATCAAAAATAAACAAATGAATGAGTTTTTTAAGATCTTATGGAGATGTTAATCCTTTAATACTCTAAATGTTCCTCAGGTGAGAGAAGGCCAACTTTGTTACTGCCTTTATGTGTTTCCGGTTGTCCACATCTAGATTTTGGTCCTGGTTTGTGCTGACTCTTAAGCCTTCCTATTTAGGTCCCAAAATAAATTACTTAGGTTTTGTTTCTATTCAGGAGTTATAAAGTTATAAACTTCAAATCCAACTTTATTCTGCATTCTTGACCAATATCAGATTTCTTTTATGACAGTCTGAACAGCATGGGGATATATTTTTTTTAAATTAGTACCAGGTTGCTTCCATACAGTCTTAAATAAAATCTATATCTTAAGTTTTAAAACACCTTCAGTCTGAGTATTCATATCGAATTCAATCTGACTTTGAATGGAATGCAGCATCTTCTGCATACACAGCTACTTCAGGTATAGAAACAGTTCACTAGCTTGATGGTAGCTTGATGGTAGTTGCATTTAAACTATAATGTGAACAATGAAGCAACAAAAAATAAATAAATCCTGACCAAAAAAAATGAAGGTCTGCAGTTTCAACATAGCCTTAAGGTTGGCTCTAGCCAAGTGCTATAATTGTTAAGTGTAATTTATGCCTATACAATGCTCTCAAAACACACATGCTCCACCATAAAGAGTGCAGAAGCATAGCATTGCACTTAGGAACAGCTGTGAAGTAAAGAGCTCTCATGACAGGACAGACAAGTGGGGTATCGGAATCCTTGACCAAATTACTTCAGAAAATATGTTTTTCAGAATTATTAGATTTTTGTTCCATTTTGGAAATAAAATTTATTGACATTACTAACAGTACAGATTGTATGTTTTTATTTCACATTTTGCTGCGAGAATGGGTTGAGACAGACACAACCACTTTTCAGCAGCTTGAGAGTACCCAATTGAGAAGTTCATAGAAAGGACCCAAATGCACCTAAACCCTTTGTCCCCCCAGAGTAAACATTTTAACAGTGCAGAGCGCCCATGTGCAGCCAGGAGCAACTCTGGAAATCTGAATCGCTCCATCTCATTAATAGTTGATGCCCTCCATCCAGAATTGGAGATGCCTGAATAATCCTCTCCTGGGTTTTTTATCATTCAAATGTATTCCACCCAGTAATACACCTGTTCAGTCTCCTGGATTCACTTTGTCTCCACTTTGCCATCCACCTTCCTCTTAGAGCTCGATGAAGACAGGGCAAACTTTTTAAGGCCAACTTGAATGCGAAAAAAACATTGCAACTCTTCCTCCACATGCTAAAAGCTGCTTAGAAAACCTTGAAAAACAGATCCTGTACGAGATCCATCTTATACACCGCTGTAAGTAGGGTGTGCACCCCTCTTCCTTTTACCAAACATACCAACCCCCGTTCTCTGCAGCTCCCCGCTGTGTCCGCCTTGCCATCCTCTTCTGCCCAGGTGAGCGCTGTTCAAGCTGCAGCAACAGTGGAATTACACAAGCAAGACGAAGAAAGCGGACAATTATCTTCAATATCTGTCAGACACATGACAGCAAAAGACCCCCCCCTCCTCCTCCCTTTGCTTTCTCAGCCATCATCACACCACACACTCTCTCTCACACACACACGCACACACACGAGCCAAAGAAAGTACAAAGAATAGGGGAGTGTTGCTCCTTTGATTGTTCAGAGGCAAAGAAATTGTCTTTTTCTCCTACTCCCCACACCCCTTTCTCAGTGCCTTTTTCTGCTCATTACCATCCACATTTGCATGCACACCACCAAAGAGCAAGGAAATGTGAGGATGGAAATAAAATAAAAGGATTAGAACAATGGTAATCACGACTGCTATGTGCACATTTAAGGGGTGCGTGTGCGTGTTTGCTCGTGCACGTGTATATACAAGTGACAAAAAGTGAAGAACAGAAGGATTCACTATGAATACATCTCAGACTGTATTAAAAAGAGAAGCCAAGAGAAAAAGATTAGTATAAAAAGATCCACATTAGGTCGCACCTTCTGCTTTTTTTTTGTCTAAACTCCTGTAATGCAGACTATTTTTAGCTATTGCAGAAATTAATTCTGTGTTACCTCCTTAGTTTTAGTCTGAAAAAAAAACAACTAAATGAAAACAAAACCATGTTTAAACAAAGGTCTAAAACTGGTACAAGTGCTTCTGATGTGGCTGACCTTAAGTGGTACTTTCCTGTTTAGAAATTTGACTGTGAAGAACTAATCTCATTTCCTACTAAGAATATTGACTTAGTAAAAACTGAAGGCATACTTAAAACAAATCCTGTGATAACATTGTCACTGCTAATTGTTTAGAATGGTATTCTGTTTTTCTCCTAATTTGTTATCTTACTTAAAAAGCTAAAGACATTTTTGTACTGTCTATTTTTAAAAAATAGACAGTACACATAAATATAACCGCATGTAAATGTGTCAGGTTAAAGCCTTTGACTAAAAGCCATGTTTTATTTCTTGGCAGGTTGAATTTCTTTATCTCAAAATTGCTCTAATGCCTGTACAACACCTTTACTGCACTTTACTCATTTTAAAGTGCAATACACCTGTCAATAGTTCTAGAAGTTATAAAGTGCCAAGCTTATTTATTTAGATATTACAGTTGAAACTAGAGGTTTATGTGCACCAAATAAAAAGAAATATTTTTAAATGTGCACTTTTGAGAAAATGACTAAATAAATCTGACATGCTTTATCATTCAGCAAATAGAAATGATCTAAAATAAGAGAAAATCAAATAAGATTTGATAAAAAACAAAAAAGGTGAATTTATTTAATGTATGTAAACTTTTGATTTCAACTAAAGTTGTGATGTCATAGCTAATATCGTCCTTCTTCAAGCTTTTGCTCTTAATATGTATAATGAGTTTTAGCATTTTTAAGGCTTAAAATAAACTAAAACAGTCCAAGTCCTACAGTTTAAAAATGTCTATCAGTTTGGTGGTGCCTGTAATCCTTAGTATTTACTGGGAAGTATGGATATAAGAGAATAGATTTTTAAATAAGGAGTTTTCCAGCTCAAGAGGTTGGGACAAGTTTCACTCTAAACTTTCAGGGTATCCTCTGGGTCTTTACCTTCCAGAGCTGCCCTGTGGGATGTGAGGGTAGACCTGACATAAGCTCCAGCATGCAGACAAGACCTAATAGAGTTGGGCCATATCAGCGGAGCTGGAGGGATGGCTGGGATTGGCCATATTGCAGTCCAAGACCTTCAGGAAAGACTCTTTTAGAGCAGGAAGGTCGATGAAAGACCCCCATGAGCCACGGAATAGATTATGTCTCCTTCCCTTTCGGTGTACTGATAACCACATCAGCTTCAAGGACCCCTCAGGCCCAGTTCAGGTGAGGCTACCTATCTCACTCACTTACAGTCATGAGCCTTTGATGCATTAACTGTGTTTCAGATGCACGTGAATGTAGAGTGGTCGAAGCCGAGAGGAGCAGATGGTGATAAAGGAAGGAATGTGTTAGTGGAGGAAGTGGAAGCAGGAGACCAATCAAGAGAACTACAACAAAGCTCGGGAATACTAACCTTTGAAGGACCAGCCATTTGAGAGAGGAGGGTGAGTGGGGATCTGTGATAATAACGCACACTTGATCACGCCATTACCTCGAATTAGGGATAATTAGCCTCGGTAAACTGGGCACAAAACACGCCTATGATGTCGGAGCCCAGAAGGCATGCTGCGGTACCTTTTACAGCCTGGTGGTTGATTTTGGGCACACACCACTGCTGTTCACTGCGCAGCAAGGAAGCGATAAAGAGAGTGGGCCTGACTGGCTGGTAGCAAACTGGGAGTAATTATCAAAGAGCGCTTATAATCAAACATCTGAATCGCAAACATGGACTATAAAGCCCCTTTGGCATACATCCAGGAGTCGTTTTATCCAATTAGGTAAATGGCTGTAACACAGGGAACTGGAGGAGGGGGCAAGAAGAGGGGGACTGAGGCAATAAATGAATGAGGATCTGCAATCATACATTACAAATATTTGTAAATATTTTTCTTGTGCCAAATATTAGCCCACTGTTTCCAGTTGAAATTGGCCATTAAACATGCAACTGAAAAAAATGATAATTTGGGTCCCTTCAAATCAGATTGCTATTCTTTCTTTCATTGTTTTCTTTGTTCCAATTAGCTTTCACTGCATTTGAGTTTAGCTTTTTCTATAAAGATGGTGGAAAATATAGCTGATTTTAAGAGCTCGCAAGTATGTCATTGTAAACTGTTACAATGCTTTGCAAAAAGTCTTCATATCTATTGTATTTTTTATCATTTTGTCCTGTTAAAACTACAAACTAAGCATTTTCTTTAAATTTCACATGATAGTGTAAAACACAATAGATCCTGAAGTGTGGTTTGCAAATGGATTCAGCTCCCTCTGCTCTGATACCCCTAAATAAAACAACTGTCAACTAAATAGTAAATAGAGTTGTCTTGTGTAAACCTGCAGGTTAGGGACAAGGTCCCTCCCCAAGTAGAGGAGGAGTTTTTCATTAGGTTTTTGTTTAAGTTTTTTTTAGTGGTTTTTATTTGAAAGTAATCTGACAGGAAAGAGGCAGAGAGATTAGGGGGAAAGACATGTGGCAAATGTACCGAGGATGGGAGTTGAACTTGGAAGGGCTGCGTCAAAGTCTATAGCCTCTGTATACGGGGCGCACACTGCACGATGTGATGCCCCCAAGTGGAACAGCTTAAATATCCAGTGTCTTTCACAAATGAGGGAAGATGGGACATTGATGGACAGATCGGTACAGCACCACACTAATCTGTTGTAGTGAAGAAAGAGCTGAGCCAAAAGGTGAATATTTATTTATTTCAATATAATTTCAGACCTTTTGTCACAAGGTAGTGACAAAAACGGAAAGGGGATCAGGGTTACAAGCGGCAAGAATACATTTCCTTCACAGGGTGTTTTGTTGTCACTTAGGCACAGGGTAAGAAGTTTGGTCAT
Source organism: Brachyrhaphis roseni (assembly GCA_903066815.1). Lineage (NCBI taxonomy): Eukaryota > Metazoa > Chordata > Actinopteri > Cyprinodontiformes > Poeciliidae > Brachyrhaphis > Brachyrhaphis roseni. The sequence goes on from CAEFZY010046937.1 coordinate 14,210, forward strand.
CTGGGAGGGGAAGAGCAAATCCACTCAGGTGGCTCTGGAATCAGGTTAGGATGCTTATGTTTACCTTCCTTTGTGAGGTCTTCTGGGCACATCCCACCCTGAAGAGACCCAGAGAAAGACACAGGACACACAGCAGGGTCTTTGTTTCTTGGCTGGCCAGGATCGGGACAATTGGAAGAAGTTCCATTTTCAGTTTTCCACAACCATTGTGTGGGACCCCTTGCAAACATGTGGTAGGCATGTTTGCAAAGGGCCAAACATGGCTACCACATGTATAGGGTGCCAGATTTCAAACTGTGCATGCACTGTGTGTTTATGCAAATCACCATTAACCATAATATATAGGTAAAGTAAACCAGTGACTTCAATTCTCCTTTTACTATGTCCTGGTGGTTCAAATGCATGCCATCCACTGTCACGCTCATTAAAATTCAGTATTTAAACAACAACAATGGCAGTGCTCAATTTAAGGAGTTCTTGCTTCACTTACCTCTCTCTGAGAGTTAATTAGTAGCAGGATTGCTCAATAGTGATGAAATCCAGATACAACCCCTATGCACTATGTCTCCCTACCTCTACCACACTAGCGAGAAATGTACCAGGCAGGGTAAAGTCTGGAAACCTGATAAACTCGGGGTCTTCAGAGCCCTTCCTAAAACCTGACAGTCACATTCCACATCATCTCGTCACTTTATGCGCTGCTGAATAATCTGGGGTTCCCTTGTTGTGAGTGACAAGCATTTGCACTATAGGTTGTTGCTATACACTTGTTAACCCTGCTCCTCTTCCTTTCTGCCATTCAAGGAGCTGCTTACACTACACCAATACTATGTTAAGAGTTATGCAAATAGCAATTTCAGACACCACAAGCAAGAGCAGGATATTTATGGAGAAGCTTCAGAGTCGTGCAGAAAAACATGTGCGGTTAACTGGCAGCTTGAACCTTTTCCAAATGGGCAGAGTAGGTGCATATTTTTGTATAATACGTTCTCTATTTAAAGGGAATTGGATTGGTGGATGAAAAAGGTGAGCAGTTTTCATTAAAGCTCATGCAGGCTGTTGTACCCATGCATTTCTTAAGCTTGTATAAAGGTGTTTGTATATCTTGTCTTTGCATATGGAAGAAGCAGAATGCCCGAATGTCTACAGACCTTGACTCTGTGCACCTTGAATATAAAGGCAGAGACTAATTCCTGAGTTGCCCATCCCTTAGCAGCTCAGTCTCCAGCTCCACTACAGTTTTAATAATAGTCAAAGTGCCTTGCGAAAGGTTCCATGCTCCTGGCATTTTTATTATTATTTTTTTCACGTTTTATCATGCCACATCCACAAACATATATATATAGTATTTTATTTGACAGATAAACTAGTGTGTAACTGTATAAGGGGAAGGAAGACCAGCATTTTTCACAAATAAAATGCTAAAAGTGTGGTGTGCATTTGTATTCAGTAAGCCAGTGCTTTGCAGAACCATCATTCACTGCAGTTACAGTGTTGTTGGTATATCTACAGCTTTGCCCGTGAGTGAAAAATGTTTATTCCTTGTAAAATAGCTCGAGCTCAGAATGGATGGATCTACTGGATGAAAAGTCCTTGCAAATGTTTAGGTCTCACCCCACATTCTCAATTATATTGTGGTCGGGACTTTGACTGGGCCGATCTCAGACATAGACGTGTCTGACCATATAGAATGAGAACATAAAGTATATTATGTTTTTTTCTGTTACATGGGCATGTAAAACCAAAAAGTGATTTGTTTTTGTCGAATTCTGAACTTCAAGGGGTGTGAACACTTTATAAATTCTCTAATATTCAACATACAATACGGCACCCTGGCTCATTCCTGTCTGCTTGGGAGTCCTCCCGATCCAGACTCACTGAAGTATGAGACGCTGGCTTTGCAGGCGTGTACCGGGCATGTCTTACATGCGCAGACAAATACAACGCTGCTCAACAGAAAAGTGGCCTCTATGTCTTCAGGGCTCGAACAGGCAAACACAAGAGCAACAGGGATGGAATTTCCTGTAAACACCGTAGTGTCACCGTGCAGGTGTCCTTCTGAAGCAGAAAGCATGTGTATGTGTCTTTGTGTGGATGCTTGTGTTTTCACTGTAATTTTCTCTAAGGCAAACTGTTTTCTGTTTATGTTGCACTGCAGGATTTTGTTATATACAAAGCAACATTTGATCTGTTCAGGTCTTACATGTAGAAGTTTGTGGTTAACCAGTCCCAAATATTCCTACTCCCATCCCATTTCATGTTTACTGCTGATGAATTAGAGATCCAGGTTCAGCTGATGTGATTTACTTCATAACCTCTAAATGTGAAATCATTTAGCTCACTTTCCGCTCTGCAAGACTCGGAGCATCATAGACCAGACAGCAATGCTAATGTCTGCCACATTTTCTGCAGTCTACTTTGGCATAACAGTAGGAACAGATCACCAAGCGGTAAAAAATGCATCCATCTGTATAGTCTGATTTCTGACCTGATATTTTCATGCTGTGATTTGGAGTCAAAGCTTTCTGCGTCATCATTTTCAGAAAAGTTCTGAGGCAAATAAAAAGCATACAGATAAATGTACAACTAGCAAATCAAACCCGTTTAAACTTTTCACATTTTTTCATGTTGCAAATGCAAATCCCAATGTGTTTTGTAGTCTTCTAATGAAACAGACCAAGACAAAATAGAAAAAAAGTATACAGTGGATTCTATTTGCCTGATAGAGAATGTCAGAATAGAACTGCTTTTGTCATGTTTTTAAAAAACTTTTTATTAACTGATTTTAATTCTCTGGATTTTTGTATTCTTTAACTTTGACTTTATAATTATGCACTACTTTGTGTCTGTCATAAAGTCTCACAATTAAATCCATTAAAGTTTCTAGTGGCAAAGTGATCAAATTTGAACAAAATTTAAGGCTATAATACTTTTGAAGAGCACCGTTTAAGTAACATTACTGTCATTTTTTATCAATATCCTAAAGACGTAATTCTCTTAAAAATGTGAATAAATCTTTAAAATTAATTACAGAAGTAACAATAATAACCCTTGGGAAATTTATCAAATACATTTTTGAACATCAAAATTTTGCTCCAGATTTACATGATGAATATGTAATAGAAATATTAATTATTCTTGTATTCATGGGACATGCTGGTCAAAAGGATAAATAAAGTAATAGTACAATTTTTAATCCTATCTATTTGTCACATCTACATAAATGTGTTGTGGAGGTGCTGTATATTTTGTAATAAATATAAATTTTTTTACATGGAAGTTTCACGTTTACATGTACGGGAATAAATGTGAGCGCAAGACACTCGGGGTCAGCGGCCTTCTTAACGAGGTCATTAATCCGCAGCCAAGCCACGCTGGCAACATATGCGGCTGCAGGCGACTTCCCTGAGAACTGGTCAGGTGGGAGGAATACACAGTGCTTGACCTGGGGGCGAGGGTGAAGTTAAGTGAAACAAATATTAGAGCAATTGCAGATTAGATATGCCCTACAGGTTCTCAATGGACAAGAAACCACACAAGATCTTAACATGTACAGAATACAGCAGCACTACATTGAGTACAATCTGCAAAAAAGGTCAATTTAATTTGCATGTCAAATTTTACCTGCTTGCTTCCATGCATTCATGTGTCTAACAAATTTACTCTCCTGCAAAATGCACAGTCATGAATGAAACAACCTGTATGAGCATAAGAAACACCATGTCTGACTGAAATCTTACAAGTTAAGAGATCTAGCGCCAACACAGAGAAGTATTTTTATTTTTTTGCAGCATATGTGAGCAGTCAGTTCAAACTGCGACGAGAATAGCTGGTGATAATTAAAACTATTAAAATACCATTAGATTGAAAGTATTTCTCTGTATTGCATGTAAGTGTAACAATTAATGTTTGAACATTAAATGACAGTTAAAATACAACAAAAAAAATTATTTTCATTAGATAGTATGTAAACAAGTATTTTGAGAAAATGGACACAAAGTGACACTCCAGCTTTAGTCTTAAAATCTTCTTGATATTTAGTATTATCCTGTTTTCTGCCTTAGTTATCTAAATTAATATCTGCTGCTTCAACGAGTAAGAAAATAAGACATTTGAAGATTTTTTTGTATTAAGACATTCTCAGAGTAGTCACATTTAGTCCTGCTCTAAGGAGCACAATGTGTTTGCATATGTGGTTAGTAACATTATTCTGGTGTCAGGTGGATTGAATGTGTCTTCTAGGAAAAAAAAAAAAACTAAGGCTGTTAAACTGTAGGGTTGCAGCAGGGCAAGCTAGAGCATGACTGATCTATTGAGAGGAGCACACAGCTGTGGCTCCAGTCGATATTGCCTAATTTGTTTGTGTGCATGCAAGTGTAAAATAGTCTTGCCTCTCTTTGTCTGTTTCAAGTTACAAAGGCAAGGACCTGTCCTTAGGAAACAATGCTGAAAGAATAAGAACAATAAGGGCTGGAATGGATAAATAGTTGGCATTTTAGATTGTCCATGCAACAATCTAACCTTCATTTACAAAAACAAAAGCCACTTGGGTTTTTCGGATACATTCATGAAATTCTTTTAAACTTACATAATCAGCATGACAACTGGGCTTGATTACTTTTACCTAGTGTGATAAAAACCAGCCCCTTGTCCTACAGAGTGTGCTTTGTACAGAGGGTCTGGGCTCTGGGCTTTTGAGAAATGATTGCTGCCTGGAGGCATGGACTCTGTTGAGGTTTTAAATTTTATCCAATTACTAACGTTTGCCCGTGATGTATGTAATGCACCAGGTCGACACTATGAAGCTTACCGGATATTGCTTGTGCTATAAACAACCATCCTCCACTGTGAAGAGAGAAGTGCTGAGCAGAACAAAGTTGCTGTTAATATTAATTCAGTATTTGTAAGAGTGACCAATACGCACTGAATGGCTTCGTTCACTTCCTCCTCTGCCATTACTGAAACTACAGTCAGATTACAATTCTAAAACAATGCAGAAAATCAACATCATCGTTCACAGTTTCTCCTTATTTCCGCTAATAAGGAGAATTATTATTATCTATCTCTGGTAGATTTACCAGAGAAAATCTACCAGAGACAATCCAGGTGAATGGGAGAAATTCCAGAACATACTGTAAGCAAAAAAAATTTTTTGCAGTATTACAAATGAAGCTATTGCCAGACTAACTTTTACCTATGCCACCTTTAATTTAAGTTGTAAATATGGCAACATTTTGTGCTTTTTAGATGGATTTTTAAAATAAAAAAATATATGGTTTGGTTTGAAATTATGAAGAATTTACACTTATTCAAAGTGGGTCAATGTTATAAAATACAACAATTTTGTGCCAACAACTTCCAGGTTATAATGCTTGAGTGTTGGTGGTTTCAAATGTTAGTGGGATTTCTGTGTTGAGTTTGTCTAATTTTGAATCTGAGTGGTTTAATGAAAATCAACATTTAATTCAAACTTGTGCATCCAATTCTTGGAAGTTGTTGAAGTTGTTAGTTTGATGAGCATTGCACCCTGAAAGGAACTGTGCGAATTCATTCATTAAAAGCACCAGATTAATGCAAATAATGAGTATGCCATTAAACCTCTTACTAGCACTGTAGATAATCTTCTTGGTCCCCTTTCTACTTCTATGCTTTTATTTTTTTAAGCAGGTGAGCAGTCAGGGTATCAAGGCTAATGCCAGGGGAGGTATTGGCCTACATGCTCTATGAACGTAACTCCTACATGTCCAAACGCAGAATACAGGACAACTGAAAGGCTTGAGGTTTTTTTCTAACCACTCATCAACCGTGAATCGGAACCAATCAGAGACAACATATTTTACAAACAAGATTTTTTCTTGCTCCTTTGTCCTATTTTCTCTCATTTACTGTACCGCCAACCCTGGGCTTCAATTAAATCCTCTAAATGAAGTGAATTTAAAGGACTTAAATGAATTCGTTGCTTTTGCCTGGGGCCAATGTCTAACAGAGACTCATTCCTTGTAAGCAACATGAATTCACATGTTAAAATTAGGTAATTTAAAACAATGTTCCTTCATTACTGAATTAAACAAGTACAAGGCCTGGTGTTCAAAAGGGAAGCATAATTATAGATGAGACATGCCTGATTTGGTACAGTGTATTACTATTGTCTACACTATAGAAAGTGCCACTTAAAAAAAGTTTAAATTATTTGTTAAATTTGGGATAAAAATACTGAACGATTTCCTAAATAGAAGTTATGAGAAGGATCAAAGACATAGTTTCAAATAAATAAGCTAAGCACACTGACAACAGTCAAAACACTTGTGTAACCATATGATTTATCTGCAAATGTTTTACCCCCTCAACTAACTACAGTACTTTTGGGGAAAAAAATTCAAACACCTTGTATTTATTCACCTTTTGTCACTTGAGACTGGGATGGAGGTTCACCTTCCAGCAGGATAATAATCCTAAACAGTCACAGCTACAGACGGATGGTTTCCACCAGGTGCCCAAGTCCAGTCCTCAGGAACTACTGTCCTGCAATCCTCCGATGCATCCCTTCTCCGACACTCCTGAATCAAATGAATGAGCCGTTACCAGGCCCCTGCAGAGATGAACGGCATGACCATAAGTGAAACCAGCCATTTGATTCAGATGTGTACTGGAGGGGACGTTTCTAAAAGTTGCAGGATTGTAGTAGCTCAAAAAGACAGAAGTTGGGATACTGAAGATGATACCAAATGCGATTAAATTGTCCCCATCAAAATCCAGACCTAAATACATTTAAGATTTTATAGTAGATCTTGGAAAAAGTTGTTAATAAATGCTTTCCATCCATTCTGACTGAGATTTGGCTGTTTTGCAAAGAAGAATGGGCAAACTTTCCAGCCTCCAGTTAAATAAAGCTGATAGAGCCATAAACCAACAGACTTCCAGCTGTAATTGCAGTGAAGGAGGGTTGTAACAAGCAGTGGTGTCCCAGCTTGTTGCAACATAGAATCTCCAAATTGGAAGAACAAAACCACACACTCTCCGAGGAAAAATAGCATGCTTTTCCTATTGGAAAAGTATATTATTACAATTTTAATTTATAAACCAAACTTGTACTGTATTAATGAAATCAACACATGTCAGCTTTTAGAGAAAATCGGTCTGTAAATCATTGTAGATGTGAAAAATGAAAAGGTTCTGACTTGTCTGCCTTATTTAAAAGAACGGCATTCGGTCTCATTTATTGGGTTTGATTTTTTTCTATTTTGTTCTTTTCTCAGCAACAAAAGTGCAATATAGACCATTTGTTGTATTTGATCAAGTGTAATAAACACCCAAAGTTAAGTCTGTTTTTGAATGAAATCATTAGTTTTTTTGTTCTGAAAATTAAATTAAACTAAAACTTAGAAGAAAAACAAAAACAAGGCTGATAAAACACTAATACTTTGAATTGTGCCAAAACTATTTCTGTTTTAGGATTTAGTTCCCATTGAAATCTTGCTCTAAAGTATTACAAATGCATGTGTTGGTGGGGAGATGCATGGTGGCACAGTTGGTAACACTGTTGCCTTGTAGGACAAAGGTCATGGGTTTGAGTCATTCTCTCCTGGTACTCCAACTTCCTTCCCATATACGACGGTTAGGTGGTTTCTCTAAATTCCTTTTAGGTGTGAGTTTGTGCATGCATGATTGTCTTTTCTGAGTCTCCGTGTTGCCCTGAGATGAACCAATGATCTGTCGAAGGTGAACCCTACCTCTCCCCCAATGACTGCCAGCAATGGAGCTGGCACCAACCACCCCATAATCCTGCAATAATAAGCAGGGGTTGTGCTCGCTGGGCAAAGTTGTAATATTCTAATCAGGAGTCACACAAAACCATTGCATGCGTTGAAAATGACCCCCAGGTTCACACTTTGAATGCCCCTGCTTTAATATATAGAATAAGACACGTTTTATCAACTAACATTTAAAAATCATGTATATGTTTTCATTTATAAATATACATGGTACTTTGTGTAGATCTGTCACAAGTTCATGCCATAAAATCCTGAAGAAGTACATTGAAGTTTCTGTTTGTAACATAAAAAAATAACAAAATTATTGAGTGAATCATTTTACAGTGCCCTGTAATAGCAGATAGCATTGAGTTACTTAAGTGGCATTGCATATTAAAATTTCATCAAGACATCGGGCTCCCAAACCCAGACTGAAAAACAAGTGAGTAAGGAGAAGGCTCAGTGTAGAGGATTGCCAGGGCTGGGAAATGATGACTGGAAACAGCCCCCATGTTGAAACCTGAACCACAAGACAGGTGTCAGTGACAGACATTTACGGTTTATCTTCTTTACTATGCAACATCTCCAGGCACATGGGCCAATGGGTTGCTGGAAAAATCCTTATGAAAAACATTTAAAGGTAAATTACATGATCAATTCCATGAATTTTACTGCTATCACAATTCAACAGATTTTCTTCTTTTATGCATTCATGGGACATGCTGGTGAAAAACAATGTGATAATCTAGATTTGGTTATAATTCAATGTTCATTTACTGTACACTACTATTATGATGGTGTGGTAGTAGTGGTAGCAGTCAAGTTATTATGACTGCATTTTTACCGCTGTTTTTGAATTTTGCTAAATATTACAATTTATACTAATCATACTTGTATGGTTGCTTTGAGCACCTGTATGTAGTACCTATGAAAAAGTGCTCACCCACTGGGAGATTTGACCATTTTTATTGCTTTTCCAAATCAAAGTAAAGAAATGGATTTCTAAAAAAATAATGTTAAATACAAATATTTAATATAAAGAAGTGATTGCACAAGTATTTACCCCCTTCAAAGAGACTGACCTATTTCCACAGAGGCCCAGCCAGTTGGTGCCTTAAGTCTCACAATGAGTGGAATGGAGATCACCTGAGTGCAATAAATATGCATTACTCTGCATATTTATTGCAGAGTAATAAATATGCAGACACACATTCTTACACATGTAAGGCATGGGTTCATTTTGATGTCTAATCAAAGATCAATAGGTCAGTTAAAGACACAGTACTTGAACTGAGTTTGAGTCTACAATAAAAATCATTTTTTGTAGATTTATTGTACGAAATCTAAAATAAATTTTAGCACTCGTTCTCATGTAAATAGAGATTTTCTTTAAATCATCTAATTTTAACAGGTAAATAATTGAAGGTGAAACAATGTAGGGAAATACCTACAGCTTCCGATTACAACACACTGTAATGTATCCATCTTATGCAATAAAAAATTATCAATACTGTTGAGAGAGTGATCCCACAGCTCACTACATCACAAAAATATTTTACCAGAGACTCTGCCTTTTTCTGGTTGGTGATGAAGCAAAAAGGGCAAACGTCAACATTCACGCACACAGTCCTGACCTGTATGGGCATGACCTCTAACCTTGTCCACATCACAGCAACAGTAAAAGTGCAGAACCTTATAGAAACATTTACTGACTGTGGGGGGAACTGTTTCTGAGCGTGAATAGAAGCCTCTATAATTGGCTCTGCGATTTGACCTTGCACCTGTTCAGCGTGCGGCATTAACAGAATGTGGGGTGAGATGTTCATGTGAACCCCTGCCCCATTCTTTTCAAGATCCCGTCGTGAACCTTAGACCAGTTTATCCCAGCTTTGTAGCCCTGAGTGAATTTAAGTCTTACAATACGTTCACCTCAGTATGTGCAGAGATTCTCATGAGTGTGTGGTATTATGAGGGAAAATGCGTGTGTGTGTGTGTGTGTGTAGTGCTCCAACATCAGTAAAACTTTGAACCCCACCCCAAACCCCCACAGGGACAATGCAATCAAACATCACCACAGGAACCTGTTATAATGATCGTTATTGAGTGTACTAATTAATGCTGAATCGAGCTCATAAGCTGCAGCCCTTTGCTAACAAATAATCCGATAGCACAGCGTGGTGTGACCCTGAGTGGCAGGGTCACACCCTTGGTCTAGAATCCACACTAGTACCTGCAGATACATGTGAAGCACTCTTAAAACATGTGCTGTAATGCGCGGCTAAAAAGCATGACGAGGCACAGAACTTGAGGGAATGATATCCTTATTTAAGAACCCTTAGGCTGTTTTCACTCCCCGCTGCTGTAAACAGTATCATTATTTATATCACCATTGCCTGTGAGGATGTGTGCAAACACCAAGAAAGCGCAACATTTGCTGTTAGCCATAAACATATTCAAACACACACTCAGGCACAACTGCGAGTCTCCTTTGAGATGTCAGCGATCTGCTCACGGTTTGGTGGAGCCATTGTTCAGAAGGGCTCATATTCTTTAACGGGGGCCCTTTTGTTGTTGTAAACAGCATGAATTTTTAATCCAGCCCAAGATTCTGGGTCGGTAATGAATGTGTCTCGGCAGCGAGCCTCTCTGGGGAGGGAGGCCCCTGGCTCCTGTTGCTAAGTTTCAGCAATGCCTGAAATCTGGAGGAATCAGCCTGATACGCCCAACCAATCCAGCACACAAACATACACATTCTTACACATGTATGGCATGGGTGGCTGCATATGGATACACGCCAGCGTTCATTTTGATGCCTAATCAAAGATCAATAGGTCAGTTCAAGACACAGTACACTCTACGAAATCCACAATAAACTTTAGCACTCGTTGATGCAGATTTCTCAACTTCAGTTTTTGCTAACTTTGACATGCAGGTACAAGCATTTGTCCGATGTGATTTCTTTTCAAGAACTATAATTAAGGTGATTAATGATTCATAATAGGACCAGAGGCCGTGCACTGTCGCTGTGTGAGAGAGCAGTCATTGTTAAAAGAGTTTTAAACAAAGAGATAAATACTGCAGAACTGGCATTTTAACCTCAGTTTACCTTCTTCCAATGTCCATTAGCAGAACCAGCATTACAAAAAGGGAATATCCATGTTAATATTCTGGAGAGTATATTCAAATTTCTAAAACTACCAGCAGTTTGGACATTTTATGCCGAGCAGAGAATGAAGCTGAAATTGAGCAGCATTGCAGTGCATTCAGCCTTCGAGTCATCTGCCAACACCTGTGCTATGTTGCAATGTTAAGTCTTGCTCCAAGACTTAACATTGCTTCTGTATTTAATGCATGTTCAGAGCCCTTATGGTAACTCATTTCGAAAATTTTTGGCAAGCAATAATTCCAGTGACTTGATTTGGTAGTTTTGTAGACATTTGGGGATAGGCTCAAACACATGTAAAGTTCTTACTGTTCTCAGAGTTCTATTGTGTTACTAAACCAAAGTCCTAATGCAGCAGCCTCTCCCAGCTGCACTCGGAAGAGGTGGTCAACAATCACGTCTAGGCCGCAGAGAAAACACACATATGCAAAGCCACTAGCTGGCTGGAAAGCTGTTTTAGACTCTGAAATGAATCATACATTTGAAAACAAAAAGTAGGCTTACGAAAACTAACAAAACTACAACAAACAAGGTGTTTTTGCTGTCCCCAGACCTTCAAAAAAGGCAAAAAGACAAGATTTGTGACATGCTTGAATAATACGCTGAGCTGCTTTTACATCTCTATGTTTTCCCTGATTCATTTAAAACCATACTAATATTGAAAATAGCTAACTTCAAATCTTCTTCACCAAGCAACTAAAACCCCAGAGAAAAGTGTTGGTGTCAGTGCAGCCAAGTTGCGCTTGGTGTTTATAAGAGATTTTGATTTATTTTTTAGTCTCTGACTTAATAATCATAACAAATAAAACCAAAAATGACCAACTCTAGTCTCCGAATCATTTTTGCAGTACATCTTGTGGCAAGTGTGGACAATAATTCAAACTCTTTTTGGTTTGCAAAAATATGTCAACATTTTTCATTACATCTTTTCTCTTTCTGTCAAGTCTTTTCTTCTGGCCTGGCAGATTTAAAAGAAGCCGTCTTTTCCGGCTTGCTTTTTGTATCCTCAGAGGATCTATAGCTTCGATTCTGCACCAAAGGCTGTCACTCATTTTATTAGTCTAAGGCTTTCTTGTTCAATAATGTCAATTCCAAGCTGCCGACACTGATCTGGAGGAGCTCCTCCTCAATGAACACCCCCAAAGCAACCACGTGCTTCATGAAACCTTTCCTCCATCATTTTTAACATCATAATTTGACCAACACTCACAGCTTACATTGGAGACGATAGCACACCGCTTGCAGATTCAGTTGCATGTTTCAGGGCAGCTAACAGAGTTTGCAGCTGTCTCTAAGTTTTGACAGAAGCTTGATCTCTTGTTAAAAGCAAGGGACCTACAACAGTATCGTTGATTTGTTTCTTACTCTGTTACCGAAATATTAAACTCTTATCTATAGGGAAAAATGACACTTATGTGAAATTGTGTCTCAGAACAGCTCTGCTCTCTCTCGAACATGTCAGAGAGAAAAAGAAAAAAAAACCTCCAATGAAACTTAGAGACATGCACTTTGTGTCACGGTTAAAGCAAAGCATTGCTTTTTTAAGTAAAAGAGATGTGAAATTCTCTACTTTTCCTCTTTTTCTTCTTCGTTTTTTGTGGTCCTCCTCTCCCAAAGCGATTAAATTGCTGATTGATTTTTGTATCTCGGCTCGATTCCTTGCCCCTCGCTCTCCGTCTCTTGCCATTGATCCTCACAAGGCTGCTGACTCCAAAGTCAGAGGACCCATCCGCTCTGGCCTCCGGAAATGAACTTGTTAGATGGGCTGTGCGATTTATTGCTCATGAGGCCGGGGTGTCTCTTTGTGAATGTGTAAGAGTCTATAGGGGCTGACTGTGAGTGAGTGCGTGCGTGCGTGTGTGTGTGTGTAAGTGGGGGTGAGTATGTGTGTGTTGCAATGTTGCTTTCACAGGGCCAGGGATTTATTGCATGTCTGCATTTCTCAAAGTCTGTGCACAAGACCAAGCGCGCGTGCATGTGTAGCAACGTGTGGAATTTATATCAGTGGGCGCACTGAGGTATCATCTATGTCTATCTTGCTGGGTGTTGTACCTTCAGTGTAAAGATTTTAACCCTAAATGACTTCATTTACTGTCGTTTTACCTTTTTTTTGTAAAACCATCTGGTGTTGAAGTTTACAATTCAAAAAGCAGAGTAATAGATTTTGCTGAAGTCTTGTTTGACAGTGTTCTGCTGACGCTGGATGATGTCAGTTCTACCTCGCTTTCTGAAGCGCACTGTTCACTGATCTGCCCAGCGTGCCTGCATGTGGCGTCAGACCCAGCTCTGTCCTTTGCTGCAGTCTCCACTGATGTATTGATTGGGTTCCATTTAAAAGCCCTGTTCTCCCACCGTTATTTACTCCAATAGTAAATCTTTACAATGCCGTAAAAGACTGTTTTACACACTCTGGTTATACAATGTCCTGCCGCAAGGAACAGACAGACGTGTGTCAGGAGAGGAGAGAAGTGGAGAGGAGGGCAGAGGAGAGGAGAAGCGACAGTATCTCCAAAGAGCACCATAAGACTTTTGTGTTACAGAGGATGCTCTGAACGAAGGATGTTTCTTCTGTCAACTTTAATATCCTCTCAGTCGTACTTTAGAACTAATACTTGTATTTGTGGCTTAGCGTTTTTATTTGCCAATTGGAGATCTGCAGAAAATAATCTTATGTACGTCCATTTTGAATATCCGCATTGTCAAAAAAACACAATGCCTTGCAAATATTTTAAATACCACTTTGACTTTTTCACCTGTTGTCACAATGCAAGCACATGCCTGAGTACTGTACTGAGATTTCTTGATAGCCCAACTCAAATTAGTGCATTGAAGTAGAACGTGTAAACTGTAGACAGTTTTAAAGGTTTTATACAAATGCCAATCTGAAAAGTGTGGCATGTGCTTGTCTTCAGCCCCTATGAGTCAATACTTACATCAACAGGCTGACATTTTTCCTAGTTAGTCTTTGTAAAACAGCCAAAGCTCAGTCAGTTAGGAGAACTTCACTGTAGAGCCAGTGTCTTGACACAAATATTCAATTGCATTTCGATCAGGACTTTTACAAGGCCATGTTAACAAATACCCATATTTAATCTAAACTCTTCTATTTTCGCTCTGGCTGTATATATAGTGTCATTGTTGCTATATAAAATAATTCCAAGTATTTTGCAAACTCTAACAAGCTTTTTTTAGGCTCTCTGACCAGCTTTCAAGTCCAAGCTCAAGAAAAGCACCTCCACAGCATGATGCTGCCATCACCATGTTTCCCCATAATAGTGGACTGCTTAGGATGATGTGTGGTATGAATTCTCTACACTCTCCACACAGGTAAATTCTGGTCTCATCAGACCAGACAAACTTCTTTCACATCTTCCCTGTGCTGCTTATGGCAAACTTCAAACAAGACCTTTAAGAAAAATGTGTTGTTTTTTTTTTAAACATGCCTTGAGAAGACAGAAATACATAAATAACATAAATTGAATTGAATTGAACCCGTTACTGCAGGCAACAGTGACTTTCCTCTTTATATGAACCTGGATCTAATTCTGTTGAAATTCCCTTCAAGGAGCAGACATATTTACAAAATACGCACATGTACTCCATTTGCCAATCCTGACTGTGATTTGTTGCAGTAAATTTTATTTCAAGGTTTTGAGTACAGAAAGCTAGAAACACATGGACGCCACACTTTTCAGATTTTTATTTATGAACATTTTGGAGTCCATGTCTCATTCCTGCTGCGCGTCATAAATACCTACTGCTTTGTGTTGTTCAGTCACATGAAACTGCAATAAAATACTTTGAAGTTTACAGTTGTAACGTGACAGCATGCAAAAGAGTTCAAGAAATGTAAACAACTTAGCAGGTTATTGTCTTTTGCATAATTGTATATTTGAAGAAGAATCATAAACTTTCAAGAGTGCACTTATGCAAAAACTTATGTGAAGACGTCAAGCCCAAGTTTTGACATGTGCACTTCAGAGGTCATTGTGCATCAGCGTAAATCCATCCACTTGGATGTTGCTGAGGTCTTTATTTCATTAGAGGACTTATGCTCGCAATTCTGATCTCCACTGCCCACTGCAGGCCTTTAGCCTGACCCTGACACACACTGCTATCGGCCGCATGGCCAAGTCCCACCAGCGGTAATAATCACTTAATTTAGGAGCAGAAAGGCGGGCCATGTTCTGCCTTTATTGGTGTTGATGCCGAGCAGGCTTCAAAAAGCCACTGGGCCCGTAATTTATCTCTCTCTGCGGACCCAGAGAGTTTCAGGAACACAGTGAGGAAGACATGGAGGGTAAATGAGTGTGAGGGAGAGGAAGGGTTGGAGTATATGTCTTTCAGTGGGAGTTTAATAGTAGTTGGCTGTTGACTTTGGTGTACTTATTCTTTGATGTCAGTAACATGATCATCAAGGATCTTTTCCTTCAGCCCCCCTGCAGTAAGTTTTGCGCTGGCAGCAGAGCATTCCCTCTCACAAACTCCTCCAAGTTGAACTTGGCAGTCCAAATCATCCACTGCTGGTAGTGCTCACTTGGGAAATCCAAGCTGAAATGTATACTTAAAAAAAGATCATTTGGAATAAACAATAAATAATTCAGGAGATGAGTTAAATAAGTAATAGTGTGATATCTATTTCTTTGGTGGCACTATTGCCTTGCTTTATTTATTAATGGACTTAATAGACACCATGCCTCGCCACGAAGGGCAAAGTCTAAGAAGCCCTCAGTGAGTCTCTTGAAGTGAGTACTTAAAGGAAAGAGAAAGTTGCAGCTTTCTTCATCTTGCCCTGTTTTGTCTGTCTTTGGGAAGTGTTGAGATGCAGAGTACAGTCCAGAATATTTTATGTTTTGGGGGGAGTATAAAAAAAGACTGATTATGAAGTGACATGAGCCAGCTGTGGGATCCTGAATCCTCAGTTCATACAACAAAACTCCCCTCTCCAGAATATCCTCCGTGCTCCAAAAATACCCTCCCCCCTAACTATCTGATAGTTAGGGGGGAGGGTATAGAATATTCCCGAGATATCCCTGAGCAGATAGAATATCTTTCTCCATATCTGGCAACCATGACCACAAATTAAGACAGAGCTTCTGTAAAGAGCTTCTGTAAAGCTGGTGTAGGTCTGGGATTTATGAGCCCCCAAAAGGAAACAGAAACTTTTCAGATTTTAATTTTGCGTAGGTGTGAACACTTTCAGTCCACAGTTAACTATGATACTACGGCTTTCGTAAGCCGTCCCAGACTGGAGCGTTTCCTGAAACAGGAACGTTGGGAAGAATCCAGTCACACTCTGTAACACCTCCGAGCCGAATTGAAAAGAAAACTGCTCCTGCAGTGGCTGTCAAGTGACTCATCTGGTTTTTGCTTTTGTTTTTTTTTGTTTTTTTACAGCTCTGCAACCTGTTCACTTGTTGATTTTAAAATGCCAGGTAGCTCACTCAAAGTCAAAAAAGTAAAAGTATCATTATGACTGTCTAATGGGCTCCCCTTCCTGTAATTCTCGGGTTAATACACATTGCAGCTGGCAGAGAACTGAGGTGGATGGGCTTAATGGTTTGTTGTTCGAGTGTTGACACCTTCTAATAAGTTGACAAATGTGTGCTTTAGTGGCCAGTCAACAACTTGCTAATATACGGCTAAAACCCTTTCTTGTGCTGCTGCAGAAGGATTGAGGCAGCGCAGGCTTTGCGGAGCAGCAGGAGTATTTTAGCAGACGGATGGACAGGAGCTCGCCGTCATCCTGAAACATGGCCGACCGCAACCAGAGATTGTAAATCTGGCCGTGCCTGAACTTCAGCGCTGGCCAACGGTGTGAGCATGCACCTGAACGCATCGTGCACTGCAATGCTTCAGTCTGGACCTGATAACAAACAACATTGCACAAGAATGTTGATCAAATCCTAATTATAATATCAGCATTTTTTTTTTTCCACTCCAAACACATGCAGCTATATGTGTTCACAAGAGTGTGTTCCAATGTGCAGGGCTATATTTAGGAGGATGTGGGCCCCCAAGCTAGAGCAGGTTTTGGCACCCTACCCACACACGCTTCTTTTACCCATGCAAATTTCAGCAGACTGAAAGCTAGGGACACAACAACTACATCACTTCTTCAACTATTATAGCAACAATGTCAAACCTGTATTGGGCCAAATTATGCATCAAAAGAAAAGCAAAAAATGTGGAGCATGTGTATGTGTGTGTGAGTATGAGAAAATCAAGCAATCCATCTTTTAAGGATGGTCTGTGTCGTTTCTACTGTTCCAACCACCAGAAGGTGAAAGTCGTACAAGCAGAATTTAGGAAGGGATAACTGAAACCCAAATAACACACTGATAGGGACATTTGACCCGAGATGTTCATTTTACCATATTGCAAAGTAATTTAATTTTATCTATCATTTTTGCTTTGTGGTAGCACTACTACCTTGAAGCAAGAAGGTCCTGGGGGTTTTCTGCATGCACGTTCTCTATGTGGGTTTTCACAGTTTTTGTGTTGCTATAGACCTCAACATAAGACAATTCACACCATAATCCCATCCCTCTTTATTTCACATAGGGCTGAGTAGGTTCTGGGGGTTTGTTTGTAGTTTTTTTCAGTTTGCTTTTCTTGATTCTTGTTCATTTTTCAAACTTATAGTTTACTAAGCAGAATGTAACGTGTGTTTCCCCATGGGTGTTTTTATTTTTCTGGTAGCTTAAATTTTTAACAAAAGCTGTAGGTGGAGTCAGGTTATCTATATTCAAGAGTCTAACATGCAAGGACACCCTCTTCCTCACTCCCTCGCACATTCCTCACCTGATGCTTTGGGTGCAGAGAGGATAAAAAATATAGCCATGTCTCCCCCCTCTGGCCTGTGACTGCTGGAGACGAGGACGTCTCTCGCCTCCCATTTCCCCTGGTCCACAGGAGGCCCATCTCTACACAACTGCGGACCCATCTGTCCCGCATGGCTAACTGGGCTCCTGTGTATTCACTGCTGCCGAGAAACAGAGAAGCAAAGGGGGTCGAGGGGTGGTGGTGGTGGGGGTTTCAGGATCCAACATCTGGGAGCCATCAAGCCAAAAGAGCCTCAGATCCTGAGATTCCAGTCTCCGACCGCTCTCTCCACTCCTTAAGCCCATAACCCCCCCATACTACCTTTCCTCTCCATCTGTCTCCCTCCTTCACCTCTCCTTCCCCCTCCTCCTCTTCCTCTGCTCCTCTCGTCCCAGCTGCCCATCATTTCCCTGTCTCCTCGGCAGTGGGCCTAATCCAAACAGATTGTCTAACTGTTCCAAAAACATACTCCCTTTTCTAAGTCCACTCCCCTCCACCCCTCCACGCTGCACCCTTTTTGTCCTGCGTTCATCCCCGGGAACAGGCTCTCTCTTTCATGGTGGAGGAGCTGCCGGTGTCCGTCTGGTCTAGGTTAGCAGGTTACTGCTCCACATGACAATTTCAAGGAGAATAACCTAACTGGGCCCCAAAGCTCTTTGACAGATCCCCGATTTAATACTCAAGCACCATACATTACACACCGTCTAACCCTCTCTGCTCCCTCTCCCTTCTTTCTTAACTGTATAGGAATGACTGCAGCTGTGTGTGTGCGTGCGTGTGCACGGTTCAGAGCTCTTTTGTCTCAAGCACATAGTCCAGGCCAGCCTCCTAATTTCCACATGCTAGTGCTAGGTAAAGGAGAGAACCCCAGTGGGGTGCTTGGAAGCAGAGAGGTATCCCAGGAGACCACCAGGCCCCCTGCTGGGTAGCCCGCCTACATCTGAGGCTCCCCATGCCACTTCTGGGTGAACTCCTGCATACTGTGTTTTGTTTAGAAGGAAGCGCCATCCCTATTTACCATAATTGAATTAAAAGGATTAACATGGTTCCAGTGTTGCTCACATCTGTGTTCTCTGTGATTCCAGCTCCTTCCTCATGTCTTGCCATTCTTAAAAAAATAAATAAAAAGAGGCAGTTTTTTCATCTGCGAAGGAAATGCAAGATGAGAAATGAATGTGAGATTTTATGTAATTAAAAGACACGTAATTAGAGGGCACAAAATAATCCAAATGATGTTGTTTGGGTTTATTTGCTGATGATACAGCACGTTAGGATGTGCTGCACTAAAATCTGCAAATCAAAGGGTGTCATAATGCTCTCAATGTTTACATTAAGGTCCAAAGAACAAAAGAATTAATTGCAGTAAAAATGAATGCTGGAGTAAAAGTCCCTTTGTTGACTTTAGCCTGAACATGTAGCTGTTATCCCAATTGGATAGTGACAGAGGGTCATAGGAGCAGCTGCCTGCAGATCAGAGGCTGGATTAATTGTTGACACTCTCCCAGTCCAAACAGAACCCTCACTACCCCCATTATACACACACATACACACCCCGGCACACCCACACACATAGTGTCCCAACTACACTGAGGCCTTGACAGACACTTTGATTTATGTCTGGCCACCAACAAAAAAAGAGAACAAAATCAATTGGCTATTACCGCACTTAGCACCGGGCTGTCACCACCTGGGAGTAGGGTGTTGAAAATAAAAGACAGAGTCCATACAGCATGTCTATACCACTCCATATACTCATTCCCACCGGGGGAGACAGATCAGTGCTCAATCTCCATATACACAGCCTCCAAACTGACTCTGCGTAACAGTTGTACTCAGTGGGTGGGGGGTTCAGTTGTAGCCCGGAGGTCAGGAGAGCTGGCTTGGGACTTCAGTGTTGACGGTCGGAGTTGCCAGACAAGTCAGAAAACGGTGGCTGGAAGTAGTAGTAGTAACCACAAAAAAAAAAAAAAAAACAATCAAGGCTCGAAGTTTCATCTGGCCAGCTGAGGAGTCAAGAGGCTGTAGTGTGACGTTTGCAGGTCTCTGTGACATTTACTAGGAGACGCACTCACTGATGTCAGAATTTAAAGCTGGAAGCTGTTGTCGATTTTTGCTACTCTCAATTTAAAATTTTTAAGAACTTCAACATATGAAGCTTAAAGAACAGTAATTTTTGCTAGCTCTATGGTTGTGAGCAATCACTAATTATCCATTTTAGAAGCAGCAGTGAGGTCATCCCATTTAGCTTCTTTCAGGATTCCAAACTCTCACTCTTTTTAAGTAAGATGTTAGCCTTTCCTCTACTTTTGGAGTACCAGAGTGTAAGTCTACATACACATAATTGCAGATGACGATATTTGTTTCCAACTGGTCAGGGATGTCTGACCCAGCCAACCCTATCTAATAAGCAGAATGAATATTTGAAAATCAGAAACACTTTTTAAAAGTAACCCTGACCCACACCTCAGTCTCAATCTAAGCTCTAAACAGCAATAAAAGAAGCAACAACTGGTTTACATGAAGTGTTATCAGGATTAGTAAGATTGCTAGATAGAAACATCACTTTTTATAAATCTGCTAAAGACCGTGAATCATTATCTTAACTCTAAGATATCCACCTTGGCATTGTAAATGAGAGCTAGTTCTCTGGCATCTCACCTAGCTAAATAAAGGTTAAAGAAATAAATGGTTGACATCTCAAAAGGATAGTATAGAGTCACTTTCTTCTGCTTTGTTTACTCTCCCTGTTAGCTTCTACAAGTATTGCTCTCTCTCGCTGTCCTGCAGCCTGAATAAACCACTGAACTGTCATAAAAGATACCAATGCTTTTTATATAGCTTCTTACTTGTCTATCCTTCATGTGTCTAAGCTTCATCTATCCTGACATCAGCCTTGGAGAATATACAGCATTGGCTCTTTCAGTCATCTCTATTATTGAACAAAAAGAAAACTGTTTCAATGATGTTCACAAAAAAAAACATAAAACTGGAGCGGTCCAGTGTGTTCCTGGGGGGAACAGAGCTTGACCTTGTGCAGGAGTTCAAGTACCTCGGGATCACACTGGATCCAACACTGTCTTTCAAAAAACACATTAAACTCACAGCAAACAAAATTAAATTTAATCTATATAATTTTAAACAAATCAGACCATTAATGACAATTAATTCAGCTAAAATGTTTCTACACTCAATGATATTTTCACATATAGATTACTGCATCACAACCTGGTCACTCACTGGAGACACATTATTAAAACCAATAGAAATGTTATTCAAAAAGTCGATAAAAATCCTTGATCAAAAGCCTCTGTCATACCATCAGTGTCATATTTTGGAAAAATATAATATGCTCAATTTTGAAAATTTTATTAAATTCAAAAACAGTTGCCTCATCTACAAAGTTCTTCATGGACTCGCTCCACCTCCACTTGCCATATACTTTAAACAAAGAGCTGAGCGAGGTCTTGGCACCAGGGCGTCTTCCAGAGGAGACCTGGAGATCCCTCACAGAAAAACAACATTTGGGCAAACGGTTCTGTCAGTCAGAGGGAGTCACTTCTGGAACAGTGTGCCGGCTAGGATCAGAGAGTGTTCCACCTACAGCGCTTTCAAAGAACACCTGAAACTGTTTATTAAAACTTCCCAGACATGTTCTCATTTTAAC
>CAEFZY010046946.1:0-52041 GCA_903066815.1 Brachyrhaphis roseni
TAGATAGATAGATAGATAGATAGATAGATAGATAGATAGATAGATAGATAGATAGATAGATAGATAGATAGATAGATGTTCCAATCGGATTAAAACGTTATGGTTTAATGCCCCTCTCTCTTCTCTCCCTTTTTAAAATTCATTGTCCACCTATCTTCCCTCCACGCGTCTCGTTCTCTCGTTACTTTCGGACCAAGCGGGTCTGATTTGTTGTACCGGGATTAAACTCATCTAATTTGTCTTTCACTCCCTGTGGGGAAAGACTGTGTTTTTCATTAATTGATTCTGAAATGAAGTTAGCTGCCGTGGCTAAGCGTGTGTGGGTGTGAGCTGTGGCATGCATGTCTGTCTGCAGTCTGCTGGGTGTGGTTTTGCCACATGGTGTCCCGTTGTTTGCCCAGCGACTGTTTCTTTTTGTTGCTGTCGTTGCTGTTTAAAGACCTCTCTTTCTGCATTTTATTCTTTTATTTAGTTGAGAGTAGAGGTTGGAAAGAGACAGTCGTGTTTGTTAAGCCTAATTTAGGGAAAAAGGGGTTTTAATTGAGAGTAATTGCGGTGCCAGTTTCACACTTTTGGGGATCTTTGAAACACTTTGCCTCTGTTTCTGTTCGCTAAGCTAAGCTAATCAGAAGATGATTAAAGCAAGTAGGAATGTGTTCAGTGTTATTCATTAAAAGAAACAGTTGGGGGGAGAAAGATTTTGATGATATTACTAGTGTAGACAAAAAAGTGGTCTTTACTAAATGTTAAAAATGCCAGTTTCAGACATGTGTGCTCTCTTTAGACAGTTTATCTCTGTTTTGGTGTCTGCTAAACCCAGACACCAAGTCTAAGCTAGGAGCTGTTTATGTAGATATGTTTTCTGCATTTTTTTAAAGAATTTCTTTGAATAATTATGACGCCATGTTCCCAGATTTAACCAGAATGTTTGGTAGCCTAGTTAAAAAATGCATGCAAGTAAGAGCTTCAACATATTTTGACAGACTGCCAGGAGCAAGGTTGCCACTCAACCGGTGACCATCAGCCAAAGTGGAAAAGTGACCCCTGGAAACGGGATTTGAACCAGCATCCACCTGATTAGGAGCAAAACTATTAGCAAAACCTGGTCAACGGTTATTAACTAACATGCCAGGTTACTACACTCGGTCCTCTTCGAACCATTTCCCGCGGCGTTAGCCAAGCTAAGCTAACCGTAACCTGTTGAAAGCAGGTAGACTTGCTTCTGCATGCAACTGGATCAGTAGTTATTGTAATTAATTCACAGACCTCACTACGTTTTGAAAGCCTGACAAAGTTATTGTCTAATTTGTGTGCAACACAAAAACCGGGTTGTAAGACATCTTGGGAACAGATGTACGCCCAGGCTGCTGTGCTAAATTGTTTTCGTGAAAAAGGCTTCTCTCAGCATGATTGCTGGCTTTCGCCGGGCCTCTTCATCTCTCCGCCTCCCATTTATTTTACGGCGGCCGAAAAATCTACCCACAGCTCACTCGCTGCAGTCTCTGCCTCCCTTATCTGGGTTTTGTTGTTGATGAAATGCTGTTGGATTTCCTTGTCAGATCCTCTGCAGAAGAATTGAAACATGTAGAAAAATGTGCAAAGATTTGTTGATCTTCGCCAAACATCGGTTGACCTTCGGAAAATGGCTTTGGTGGCTTCAAGGAAAGCTGCTCCCCTCATTAAAACAAAAAGCAACAAAATGCCCCCTTTTGTCACAGTTTGAGAGCCGGAGCCTAGCGCTCTCGTCTGTCTTCATGTTTCCATGTGTAACTTCTCTCTTCTGCAGCCACGTGGACACTTTAGTGGCTCCACAGAGTCGCTGCATCTCATTTCATTCAGCGCACCAAGCCATAGTCTCCGGAGCCACATTTTCCATCGCAGCATGCCGCCTCTGTTTGGGGCGTCACGTTGGCCGCTCGCCGTCAAGGCCGTACGCATGTCCCTGTTTTTTGTTTTGTTTTGTTTTTAAATCTGTTTAATGCTATTACATCTTTCATTGTGTCTGCATGTGGGCCTTTTTTCCCCCACCTCATTGTGTCCCTGAGCCTGAGTGTCGTTCTCTTTGTGTCTGCAGATACACGGATCCGTCTTTATCTCTTTGCGTCCGAACGGAAGGGTGTGTTTTTATGTTGAGACGCAAGTGTGTGTCTTTGTGTCCTTACGTGTCCCTGATTTCACGTCTTTACGTGTCTGCAAGTCGACGCGTGGGCTTCGCTTTCTCTGAGCGCTTTGCGTCTCAGTGGTTTTCTTTTAATAGACTGTATGTGTATCTGCGGCCCGCGTGCGTGTCGGGCTGGCGCTTTTCAGCGACAGAGAGCCCCCGCCAGACTTTATTAAACCGAGTTTACGACAAGCTCTGCCGAGTTTGGGTGAAGGCAGGAGATTAAGACGTGAACTGCGGCGCACAGGATCACACTCACAAAAATCGTGGCGTGGTTTTTGTAAAGCAGAGTTGTTTAAATGGGGGGAGGTGGGCCATGTCTGATCTACAAGCGTGTGCGTTTTATCTTTGCGACACATTCGCGGTGACATATTCTCACATTTTTTGTCTTACACACTACCTGCGGGCTCAAGGGAAGGAAAAATACACACACACAGTCTCGTAGATTGTGATTAAAGGGGCAGTATTATGTATTTTCCAGGCACATAGTGCTATTTTATAGCACAGTCAAGTGACTATGTTACCTTAAGCTGTTCTAAAAGTGCAGTACATATATCAAATGGGACTTAAAAGAAATTTAACGCCTTGGAATTGGGCTTTCGTCTCTTTAAGAAGTTCCTGCACCTTTTGAAACTCCATCGTCAGGAAGTCATCACAACATGGCTCCTCTGTTAACCTTTTAACAGTTTCTTTACCACAGTTTCATTGAGCAGTAGCTCCTATAATGAACTCAGCTGATGCTCTGCCAGCTGCTTTCTAATTGCTGCTGGCTAGTCTGAAGGAGCTGAGTGGGGAAGAGATGCTCTGTGAGGCAGAAGCTTGGAGGAGAGGCAGGGCCAGGTCCAACCAAGCGTTTTACACAGCTGAATGGTTGCCATTTCTTTAAAGGATTTCTCAAACATGCATAAAACGTCAGGTATGTTTTTGCTGAGAGAATCACATTATAACATGACATGTAGCTCCAAAAAGTTGACTTTAAATTAACTACGTTTTAGCGACAAACTCAAAGGTATTTCAATTGAATCTTATGCGAAACAGCACATAATAGTGAAGAGGAAGCAAAACGAAACCCACCAAATCCGACTGCTTTCAGAATACTAATCGCTTGACAGTCTCACCTCGGTATAAATCCACCAAGATTAGTGGAGAGCAAACATGAATACTAAGAAACACAGCAGACTGATCAGGGAGACGTTGTGGAGAAGTTTGAAGCAGGTTCTGGTTACAAAACAGTGCGTCATATTGAAGCTTCGGGCTCATCCCAGAGTGTTGTTGAGTCCGTTATCTGAAAATTAGAAGGGTGCAACTCCCAACCTGCTAAGACACAGCCGTCCACCTACACCCACGAGCCGCGTGGGCGGCACGGCGAACACGCGGAGGGAGTTGTTCTGGTCAAAAACAAACCGAGAAAGTAAAAAAAATTAATAAAAAAATCACCCAGAGGACACAATCCTCAGAAGCATCATTCTGCAGGGAGGCTTTGGGAATCCCATTTGATTTCATGGCAAGATGGGCAGAGCTAAATCCGGCTGTGAAAGACTGGAAACTGACACCTGTAACGCAAGAGTTTAGATGTCCTAGTCAAAGTCCAGAGCTAATTCCAACTGAGAACTCGTGGCAAGACTTGAGAATTGTTGTTCACAGAGGATTTGTGTTCAGTCTGACTGAGGTGAAGCGAAAAGTGAGTGGAAAAAAGAATCAGAATCAGACGATAAGAGACGTTTACTTGTGGCTGTAATTGTAGTGGAAGGTGGTTGGAGCAAAGTGATGACTCAGCAGGGCGAATGCAAATTCATGCCACACTTCTCCAATTTAGTTTTTCAGATTGAAAAAAAATTGTTTTCCTTCCACTTTACAACAGGAACACTGAATAAACACAAAATCTTACAAAGTAATGTTGGTCTAGTTTCTCGTTGCACATATTTTAGTACAACTGAAGTGAGACAAAACTAACTCACAAGCAGCTTTTCAGCAAGGCACAACAGCTTGTTTTTAGTCAATAATTCCTTAATGTTGTTGAAAAAGTACTTGAAAAAAGTTTTTTTCTTCAACAATAAGAAATTGTCGACTTTAAGGTCTTACATCTTGCTGAAAAGTAGTTTTGTCTTATTTCAAGTGTACTAAAGTATTTGCGCAAGAAACTTGACCAAAGTTAAGATTTTGTATTTTTGCAGTGAAGGTTAGTTTTTCTCTCACTGAGGCGATGAATCAGCTTGAATCCCCCCTGGAACAGGGGCGTCCAACTCATTTTCATTTTGGGCCAAATCAAAATCATGAATGCTCTTAAAGGGCCGCTTGTGCCAGAATATATTGATAAAACTTGTTCTCAAACTGTTAAGATATCAACAAATTCTTAAAATTAAATATCATTATTGAACATCTTTTCATTCCCTCCGAGATTTCTTGATACTTTTTGTGTATTCTTTTGTGTTTGCGGTACTAATTTGGAAAGATTTGCAACATTTACACTTATATATTTCAGTAAATGCAACTTTTTATAACTCGCTGCATAGCTCACGGACTATAATCTGACATCAGTTAAGGTTGAGGCAGCTGCTCAGTACAAGTAAGAAGGTCTTTTACAACTTTTGAGAAAAATCTCCACTATACTCCCAATTTGTTGATTTTGTGTGAATTTCTACAATAATTCACAAGAAATTGGAGGGACTGATTTACATAATTTGGCAGTAAACAGATAAAAACTCCATTGATTTGACTGATAACATAATATTCAAGCAGACTTAATATTTAGTCCAGAAGCTAGACGGCTACATAAAAAGCTATGGTGGACCGGATGTGGCCCATGGGCCTTGAGGCGTAGAAGGACTAGCCTAGCAGCAATGCAACACTTTTCTCTTTTTCTGCATCCAATAAGCGTCGTTCATTACAGGTGCTGGTGCATCGATCAGCCTCTCTCCCTGTTCTCAGTCGTTATGCAAAGCTAACCTTCGTGTCACCTGGTTTTGGGCTCGGCGTTCTTCCCGTGCGCACAAAAGAGTGGTGACAATCCTCTGATGTCGGCGAGAGAGAGAGAGAGAGAGCAAAGACGCGCGAATCCCAAAGTGTTGAATTATACCTTCAAAGAAAAGCGCCTCATCAGTCACAGATGCGCGCGGCGCCAGGGAGCTAAATAGACCGAAGCGAGAACTCGGAGACATGGAGAGAAGAAGGGAGGCTGAAATGAAACGCACAAAAAAAAAACTTAGATGGAGAGAAATGGTCGAACTGTCTGAGATGATGAGAAAGGCTGGGGGAAAAAGGAGGATAGAGCAAAGGAGAACAAAAAATAGTACGACAAAGAGCATGTTGTTATTTTCTCCAAGCCTTGTGACTGACGCTCGGTGACCACAGGCCTCCCTCAGCGTTTATTTGATTGTCTAAATAGTTTCTGTCGTCCCTTTCCAACAAAGTCGCGTGCTTCTTCTCTTTGGTCTTATCTATAAAATTCATAACCTTTTAATGTTTATTGACTTTGATATTTTTTGTTTGTTTGCCCGACTGTCCTGGCAGGTGCTGTCTGTGTTTTTTTTCTTATTCTTCTTTTATTAAATTCAGCGATTGTGACCCGGGCTTTCTCGTCAACGGCTCAGCACGCTTCCTAATTTTCACCCGAGGCGACATATAAAAAAAAGAAAAAAAAACAGACACTTTTTTTTATACGTACCAATTTGTATTAGCATGCTGCCGGTCTGTCTATAAAGTCAACCCACTGCTGTTTTTTTCCCCCCCTGGTGCAGCTGTGGCTTCCATTTACCAGTGAAGACATTTTTCCATCCTAAACTCTGCTGCTGTCCTTTTGATTTGCGCTGACAGCATGCGTTTGCTACCAACGGGCTTTGCGTTTATTTGCAGGCAGGTCTGCTTATGTTGTCGCTTCAAACCGTTCTGCAATTTGCGACGCTGGATGGAAGGTTGAAAAAGCTCCCCGGTGACAAAAGCTGCGTGTGACGAGAATTTGCCAGAATAAATTACAGGGTCTTTTTTTTGTTTAAAGATGCTAATCATTGTGATTTGCTTCGCCTGAAATTAAGACGATTGTCTTAAATAAAGCTGTGAAAAGTGTTTTCCCCTTACAATTTTTTTTTTTCTTTGTCACACTTCCATGTTTTTATCAGACGTAGATAACCAGAGGAAATATTGAGAGGAGTTTTTAAATAATTCTTTAATTCTTTTAGGGAAAATAACTATCCAATCCAACCAGAACCTACATGAAGAAGTAACTGGTTGTACTATAATCGGTGGTAACCACTGCCATCAAACCATTTGAGTTTCTTAGACTGTCATGTGACGTCGGCAGCTCCACCCTAACTGTACCGTGCCGGAGTCGTTTCAGGGTCCGTACAACTGAAGGGTAACCCTGAAATGTTGCAGCACGAGTTGCATTACCTGCATTTACAGTGGAAACAGACAAAATGGCTCACCAAACCGCAGTGACCTGTGTAATACCGTGGAATAGAAACAAGGCATAAGTCCAGACTTAGACTAGGCCACTCCATTATCTCCATTATTCTACTTCTGAGTCTTTCTGTACAGTCCAAATGATTTAACCAGATTACCACCATCAGTGTTTGAATGTGTGTATGAATGGGTGAATGTCTGGACTTGATAAAGTCCTTCACAAATACAGGCCAGCTACCATCTTGGAAATGTTTTTTTTTTTTTTTTTGGCACATGTGAGATGTTATTTTGAGGTGAGTAGTGTTTTGGTCCCATGGCTGCCATTTTTTACCCTGTTAGTTGTACCCTGACCTTAGCTGAGGCAAGCAAGGGCAGCAGTACTTTAGATTTTGTCCTGGGTTGATTTGGGACTTCCTGGATGAGTCGTTGATAGTAATCTTGATTGGCTGCTTCCTCTTGGGAAGGTTCACCTTCATGGTTCTCTACTTGGATCCCAGAGTGATAGATGTCTCGGACCCTCTCACCTGTCCTGGAAATGATTTACAACAGGTCATGGTGTGTTGTTTTAAGCTATATTTTTACCCTGCTGTTTGTTGTTAGTCAGATTCTACATAAGTAATGACTCTTTGGGTGTGGCAGTAATCAGCAGGGTTTCCTCCAGTGTTTTATAAGCCTGGCGGGCCACCAGGCTTTACTTGCTCCCCCACCAGGCTAAGCGCTGTTTATTTATGATATGTTTTTTATATACATTGTAGCCACTGTCTGTCTTTACCGGTCTACATGCTATCATCTCCAGCGAATAGTGACAAGTCGAAAAATGTATGTATTTTTTTATGTTTGCCGTTTTTAAAAACTTTATAGTTGGTGCTTAGGCATTGCTAATAATGTCTTCCAATAACACATTATTACCTAGTCATGTTTTCAAATTTCCTATAAACATTTTTACTCAAGTCATGGTGGATTGCCCTGGCGCCTCTACCACTGGACGTAGCAAGTTCCCTGGGGGGAAACCCTGAATCAGGATTGGGTGAAAGGGCGGGAACAGCTTTTTCACATCTTAATAAATAAAATCATAATTTGAAAACATCTTTGTAATCTAACAGGAAATATATGAGCTGATCTGAAACACGTAAGTGTGACAGAAAACGCAAAAATAGGAACAAAAATATTTCACAGCAGGTTTTTTTTTTAGCATCTAGATTGTGAACATGTGTGTTTCTAACATGCCTGTAGGAGCTGCTAACCGAGCTCAAACAACACATTCAGGTTGTCTTGTTATTGTTCGTCAATACGTGATGATGAAATATTCAGCTTCTGAGCAGAATAAGAAGAGTCATTCTGTTCTTTTGCAGATTATCTAGCGAAAGCTTTGACAATCTGCAGCCTCCCACCAAAGACTCCAGCCGCTCTGTTCCCTAATCCATCTTGAAATAGAAGATTTAGCCTTTACAACATTACAACGAAACTGTTCTCCCCCTCATCGAGCAGCCAGCAGCCGCATTTAGCTGGTAGCGATGCACTCTTTAAGACTGTTTCTTGCCGTCTATTACTGCAGCATTGATTTCAGTTTGGATCCAATTGGAAATGGATGAAATGTAAGTGAAGTGGGCGCCTAAGTGGAAAGTTTCTGCTGGGTTTCCTCCCCACCCATTCTCGGTTCTGACAGTTTGAAACACACCGGGCTGCTAGCTTCGGGCTAAACACGGCCTCATGATGATCACGATGAAACCCGCGTTGGTCACGGTGTCTGTGCTGCCAGTTGTTTACTGGTTTGTAAAGGGGAAAAGGCGGCTTCGCTACCTTCCCAACACAATTGCACGTATTTGACGTGTCAGAGTTCTGGACAGCTTCACTAGTAGCTGCGTGAAGTTGCGTTGAAGACGGCTGCCGTGTTTGCACTTTAACTGCAATGCCTTACAAACGTTGTCTTTCTTTCCTCCTTTCTTTCTTTCTTTCTTTTATAGCTTTTCACAGTTTGTCATGTTGCTGCCACAAAATTCAATATGTTTTATTAGAACTTTATGTGCCGGATCAACACAAAGCAGTGATCACACAGAGCGGAGGGAAATTATGACTAAGTCTAAGAAAAAAAAATCTTTATAAGAATAAAGTAGTAGTATTATAGAGAACAAATTTGCATGATAATAAAGTCATAATGTTACCAAACTAAAGTCGTACAAAGTACAAGAATAAAGTTGTTGTGATTCCAGAATGAAGTCATTATATTACCAGAATAAAAGTTGTAATAATATGAGAATATAGTCTTCAGCTTACCAGAATAAAGACATATTAAAACAGTATAAAGTTATAATGTCACCAGAATAAAGCTGTATGACAGTGAAGTTGGAATAATATAAGAATAAAGTAATAATAATAATAATAAGAGAATGAAGCAGGTATTTTGTGAGAACACGAAAAATATAAAAAATGAACAATGTTTGGTAACTTGTGAAGTTACGCTTCAGTGTCAGTTTTACAAATAAGTAAATACTTAACCTTTTAACACATCAACATCAATGTGTTATCAGCAGCCGGTCTTTGAAAACGTCTTTGCAAATGACTGTCGATGTTCAAGACAACTATTATTTTTTCTTTTCATTTTTCAACTTTCTTCTGGGAATATTGACTCTTTATTCTACTAATATGACTTTAGTCTCATAATAATACAACTTTTTGTCTGATAACATTGTTAGTCAATACATATACTTCTGTGTCTGGCTCTAAGACTTTACCCCTAAATAAAAGAAGGTGCGAAATAAATGGGATAATTAGACGTCGGGCTGGGTGGGAGGTTCCACCCTAAACGTTTAGACTAAATATTTTCACGTGTTAGAATGGCCCATTCAAAGTCCAATTGTGTATCCAAGTCTAAATCCTTGGGGCGAGGAGGTACGCACACCACATTTTACGTCTTCTTCGGGGTACATACGGTTGTAAGTTTAAGCATTATGAATACTTTTGCTAGACCCTGTCCAAACATCCAGGAAACCCTCCTCTCCTTCGATTCCTTAACCATCTGTTCCACATTTGCAGAGCACAACTATCTGCTGAGGTTGCAGTGTGTCACACGAGTCCGCGTTCCCCCGTCACAGAATGTCCCGCTCGCTACAAATGAAGCCTCTTTGCCTTTAAATGTGACAAGAAAGTGCTTCCGTGCCCTGCTTTTTAAAAATAAATTTATCGCTCAGTTACGCAACGTGGGAGTCGATGAACACGGAGTTTATAAAGCCTTCGTTCGTTTCTGTTTCTCCTGAGAGCCGCGGTTGTAGACACGCCGCGTTACGTAAGGGTCCTCTGCAACGAGCCGCGTCACGGGAAGCGTCTTCCGTTTGGCAGGTCTCCTCTGGAGGAAGTGGAAATAAGACGCGTCTTGTTTGGCGTGCATCACCTCTCACATGATGCAGATGTGAATGGAGAAGAAGAATGCCGCCTTCAAAGACTCCCACGGCGTTCTGGCAGAGAGGCCTCCGCACAGGCTCTTTACTGATTTAAAAGGAACACTGTGTTGATACCTGGTAGGGCTAAGAGGCTTCCAGCAAAGGTAACAGAAAAGAAGAAGGAGGGAAAAAATGATGGCAATTCCTGGAATAAGGTGAAAGAAGAGCTTAACTCTTACTGGAGACTTCACCTGAGGTGGAAGGTTTTGCTTTGCAACAACACGATTTAGACTGATTTCAAGTGACTTGAACGTCCTAGAAAACTGAGTCTTGTAGAGAAGTCTGTGGAGACTTCCTAAAAACAAACAAAAACAAAAAAAAGCCTCACCTAATTAAAT
Source organism: Brachyrhaphis roseni (assembly GCA_903066815.1). Taxonomy (NCBI): domain Eukaryota; kingdom Metazoa; phylum Chordata; class Actinopteri; order Cyprinodontiformes; family Poeciliidae; genus Brachyrhaphis; species Brachyrhaphis roseni. The sequence continues at coordinate 10,335 of CAEFZY010046946.1, forward strand.
AACTTCCACATTTTAGCCCTTACCTGCTGCGCTGAAATGCTAGCAAACAATAAAAACTACAACCCAAGTTTCATCAGCTCGTTGAGGCAACTTTAGCAGCAATAACGTCACAATAACTACATCTGCAGATTCTTCATTTTTTGTATCAACCAGTCAGATTAATCCGATTAATCGTGATTAATAGTCAATTATTTGAATAACAACTAACTATTGAGAAAAATTGTGGTCACTTTTAAGAAACATTCATTGGTAACTGCTTTTACATGTTGCATACTTTTCACAAGATTCCTTATAACTCTTCCCAGATTGATGAACAGTGACAACCGTTTCTCTACGGACATCGTCCGCTCGCACACCTGAACTCCTGCTTCCACAGAGGAGGAGCAGGATGTCGCCCGAGACACCGTCGCCATCACAACCTCACCCCGGTTACGCCATAAAACATTTAGAGGCACCACATTCACGCCACCTGTTAAAGGCTGCTTCACTGCATCATAAACGGCTCTGCAAATTGCAGTAGACCCTTCTTAATTGCCTCTCATCTTTTCCATTTATTCCGTCAGCAGCAGAACTGCCTCCTCTTCTACGCACAGGAAATCGAAAGCCTGCAACCAGAGAAAAGAATACTTCCCTCCTTTTCGCGGCTTTAAAAACTTTTTCTTCTCCTCCGTTATCCGTCTTGAGGCAAACGTTTGAGCCGAGACGGAAGCGTAAACGTGTGCTATTCAAGAGCTTTGATGCTGATTTTTATTTAGTTTTTACCTCTCGCTTCCTCCGGCTCTCAGACGCACCTGCCCTCCTCCATCTGTGAGCATCCCTCGCACACACAGAACCCGTCCCTGCTCTCTCTCTCTCTCTCTCTGTCAGTGGGAACAAATGAGCCGGAGCGTGTTTCCTAGAGTGTGTCCGGGTTGGACTTCCCGTTCGCTCGGCCTTCCCGCTTTCCCTCCGAGTCGTTCGTTCTCAGACTCTCGCCCGGACGTGGACGATCTCCCGCCGCTCCGTTACCTTCTGACAGATCGCCGACACGCCGTCCCTGCAGAACGCCGCTGTTTTTTTGTGTGCTTGTGTGTTTTTCTGCCTGTGTGTGTGTGTGAGAGAGAGAGAGGTTACAGACACCCGCTCTCTCCTCCACCCCTCCTCAATTTCCTCCTACTGTGTCAGTCTGGCAGATGCCATTTCTCAAGGAGCTGAGGAAGGGAGGGAGGGCGAAGGCCTTGATGTGAGTGTGTTTGTTGTCAGAAGGCTTATTAATAAAGATGACCTCAGTGCTCCACAGAGGTTCTGTGGGTGTGTGTGTGTTTTCCTTCTTTGTCCTCCTCCCTGTATGACTGAAATCTTTTAAAAAATTGATCAGTTTGAGAAAAAATAGACTTGACGTAATTCGCTTCTTGCTCTTTTATTCCTGATTTCATGCTAGTTGTAGTGCGATTATGTAGATTCGTAATGCATCTTTTACATGAATTCATTCCCCTCTCTCTCTGTGTGTGTGAATGGTGGGTGGGTGTGTGTGTGTGGGTGGCCGTAGCAGGGATAATCCTTCACAATATAATTCTGTAGCGTCTCAGTGTTCGTGGACGTAATTATGTGCTTCGTCAGGTCGGCTCTTGAGCGTGCGTCGAGCGGCGGAGCGCCAAGGTCGGCTTCAGTCAGGCCGCCCGCTGAGCGCGTCGGGAAGAGCAGATGTGATCGCACCTATGGAAACGTGAGTCACTTCCTTCAGAGAGCCGTCCGTCGTCGCTCCTTTGCAAGTTTGGTTAATCAGAGGTTCCTCGGGCAGGAAGCACGCGCCTCTGGGTTCTCGTGAACGGCATAGAAACGTGATCAGTGACGTTTTGGCAGAATGGGGTGAAGGAGGTTCTCTACTCGCCGAACCCTGTGTCTGTCATGCCTTTGGCTTTGTCTACTGTCAGGATACGACAGCTTGCGCTTGTTGTAGCCCCGAACTGGTTGCGTGGACTGATCCGATCAAAGCAGAACCATTACGAAGATTCTTTCAACAGACGTCTGAGGCCTCTCGTCTCGTCAACTTACACCTCAACCAAGTTAAGAAAAAAATAATAATCTACAGAAAACATTGAGCCTCTTGTCTCTCTAGCGTTTACACTCCAAATGTGCACAAAACTTTGTTGATGTTCTGCTACAGCTGAAAAACACAATTCGACAATACGAAGCACATTTGAAATCACATGTGAATAAGTTTGTTGACCCGATAAGTCATTCGAGAGCACGCCTTCACCACCACCTGCTATCATCTTTTGTCAACATCCTGTTGTTGATCAAGTGACTCGTGTGATGCGAAAAAAGTGTATCCGTTTGCAGTTTTGCGAAATAAACCAATTTCAGCAGGGCCAAAAAAATGTACAACTGACAATTGCTTTTTCTTTTATCAAAATCCGATTTTCCAAATCAAGGCATTTCCGTTGACTGAAATTATTTTCATAATGTCAAGTTACGCAACTCTACGGCTTCAGAGTTAAATAAGCACCGCATTGCATCAAATCGACATTATACCTTCACTAAGTCATATTGTGTTGAGTAGCAGTCAGTTTATTCAGCCGGGAAGTCATTTCTGGACACTGCACTTAAAAAAAAAACCAGTCATCTCATTAAAATCTAATAGAATTAAAATCAATTCTGGGCAGTCAGATTTTAGACTGAAGAAGATGTTTAGCTGGGTTTATTTCTACATGCAGCGGGCGGCATTAAAGAGAAAACCACCAACACTGACCCTGATTCTGACATCTGAGTCGTCTTCTTGTGGCTGTCTGGCCAGTGAGTAGCCCCAAACCTCACTTGCTGGTGGCTTGGTTCAGCCAAATTTCACTGTATTGGATTAGATTGTCACTAGTTGCAAATGTCTCCCTTGAGCTTTTCCACATTTTGCCTACAAATATACTATTGAGACAGATCAATACAGGCTAGTTCATAATTGTGACATGGAATGATGTTGGCCCCTCTTCTCAACCCCGGTAGATTCTACGAGCTGCGTAGCGGACGTAGCAACCGCTGTGGACGAGGCCAGAGTGTAATTCTGAGAAAACAATGGCTTCTCTTCAGCAGAGAGGGAGCGAAGGTCACAGTCAGAGTCGATGACTCTTTGATTCAGGAAATTCTGGAAGAAAATTTGTTGGCTCCGAGAATAAGAACCAAACTGGCAGAGAAAGCCTTGTGGCCTTCAACACCCGATCCCTTGACCCATCGATTCATGAATTTAAATCCTAGACTAACTGTGTGCAGGTCAAGTTTAATCGTATAGCACATTTCAGCAGCAAGGCATAAAAACGTACTATAGTAACCATATTACAGTAACAGGCAATAAACATTAAATTTTGTTATATACCATCATCTAGCAAATGCACATCAAATATGTTGATTAACATTCCAGTTATTATGAATCAAAAGCAACAGCAGGGTTTTTAGCCTTGAGTTAAAGGAACTCAGTGTTTCGGTCGTTTTGTAGTTTTCTGGAAGATTTTTCCAGATTAGCAGAGGATAAACATTGAATGCTTCTTCTCCACGTTTGATTCTGGTTCTGGGGATGCAGAGCAGAACCAGAACCAAAAGACCTGAGAGGTCTGGAAGGTTCTGGAAATGTTTATTGGTAAGTGTGATGTCATTTTAACTCAGCTGCTTTGACTCTCGTGGCCACGTTTTCCTTGTAAAATGGATCAGTGATCTGTGTGAACGCAACCCTGGTTGTATTAAGGTAACCAATGAATGAATGCTAAAAACTGAAATACTTGAGGTGGAGATTTGCCTTCCTTTAAATGCCTATAAATGTGCAGACAGAGGTGGAGTGTCTTACAATGACCCAGTTAAAGTCCAAACCTGGAACCAACTGAGGTTGTGTGGCTTAACCTTTTTTTTTTACCCACCAAGCAAACATAAAGAACAATCTCCTATTTACAATATTAGCCTGAAAGCGCTGCAGAGACTTGAAAAGACTTGGAAAATTACAGATTTTCTCCAGCTAATGCGCAGAAATTTCTGTGTACAAAGATAATAGAGATGTTCCCCCCACCCCAAAAAAAAGACGTACACTTTGTAATTGCTGCAAAGAGTGGATCTGCAACATATTGAGTCAGATCTTTTGAAAACCGTGTATAATTTTCTCTCACTCTTTTGTGTTAGTCTGTCTGAGTAGATTGCAATAAAAAAAACAACAAATTGATGCGTGCGAAGAGACAAAAATGGAGAGGATAAAAGAATGCCTTTGCGAGGTACTGTAAAAAGCACAACCCGTCTTCCTACAAATCTTTTTCCTGTTTGAATTCAAATAACCGCATGTCACGGCGACCGGGGGCTCTGCTTGGAAATACACTCTGGAGTTACTGAAGAGGCTTGTAATGGCGGCAGCAGATGGAGGTGATCTAATTTGTTTTAGCCGTTGAGCTCCCCTCGGTGTCCGTCTCTTAGAGTTAGAGGCGTAGCCTGTGGGGGGGAGCCGCCGAGCAGGCAATGGGCCCCCAAGGGCCAGTCGGTTTCCATGATGGGAGATGGTGAGACTGATTTTCCCTGCTGCCTGTCCCACCACTCTGAGCTCTGAGGCCATTAGGAAGAGGGTCATCATGTGCCTTCAGAGAAATGAGATAATACACAGAGCTCACACTGTTACTGCTATCACACACACACACACACACACTAACTCAGACATGTGCAAAGGCAGATAGTATGTTTAGGGACGTACCAGTCCACTTTTTTGACTTCCGATACAGATATCGATATTTGAGTTTAAGTATCGGCCGATACAATCCGATGCAGAAAAACAGCTGAACTGACTTAAAGCGCTTTTTTTTTTTTTTAACAGACATAAATGCTCTGAATCACAAACTTATTTGATAACTCTGCATCATACAGTACACTTAAATACACCAACAGCTTTACAAGTTTGGTCAAACAACTAAACACAACTTGAATTTGTTCAGCCAATGTAGAATAAATTTCATTTTAATTTATTTGGTATGTCAATTTCTGTAAAATGTCGCTCCTGAATTAGACAAAAAGCTACGTTTTTAAACAGTCCAAATACAAACCACGGAAAGTACAACACAATTATCATGAAAGGGTAAAAGAAGTAATTAAAGTTAAAATTAAATAATGACGAATTTAAAACAGACAAAAACAGGTTGACTGTGTTGGTCAAACATGTTACAAATAGACAGCAAGAAACCTTCTTTCAAATGGTTCAGAATTATGAATTCTAACTATAATGTCAAATGAATAATAAAGCATGATGTCGCTCAGAGCACCGAGCACAGAATCAGACTCAATAGTGTGGATCGGGCACATTGTCGCTGATACCCGATCTAGAATGCTTTTTCAATATCGGACCGATACAAGATATTAATATCGGATCAGTGTGTCTCTAGTTATGATGCACAAAAACTTAACATGACGCAGTTCACCATGTGGCAACAACATATTCATGTAGGTAGATGAACCAATCATGTATATTAGGTCTTTTATTGCTGCCGCCCCACACACACACACACCAACACCCCTCCCTCCATCAGTAATCCTCCAGCCATGTGGAGCTCTCTGCTTCTTTGCTATTTCAGCTGCAGCGCTGACCCTCGGCCGGCCGCGTTTAGTCGGACAGACAGCGGGAGCGTGGCGTGTGTGTGTGCGCGGAAAGCTAATGAAACAGGATATCCCTGCCTCTGGTTATTATACAGAAGGAGAGGAAGAAAAATCACAGTCACTTTGACCTTGAATGAGTCTGCGAAATGACAGCCTGCTCTCACAGGCGGTTCTTGTTTGTCTTTTTTTTCCCCCCCTCCACCTTGCTCATTCGGTGACAGGCGCTGGCTGTTCTTTGGAGGGCCCACGCAGGAGCTGACATGACCCTCACCGGCCGCCCGTAATAGGCGGGGGGCCTCCTTCAGGGAGGTGCAAAGAACTCTGTCTTCTCCTGAGGGCGCAGCCACAATGCTGCGCAATTAAAAAGAAGAACACTAACTTCTTGCTTTCTGAGTTCTTCTTTTTTTTTACCTGTGGAAAAAAAAACAAGGGAAAACGTCTTTATAAACGTCTGATTATAAAGACGTTTTCCCTCAACTGAGATGGGAGACAGAAAAGCAGTGAGACGCCTACTGAGTCTCTGATGATACATCAAAATATCCAGTAAGATTCTGTTCATATCTTACATGATAATCCAAGTTCCTCCAAAATGTTCATCTGTGCTTTAAGTGGCTATTCAGCACAGGTAATCTTTTTTCTCTATTCCTTTATTTAAAGGAATATTATGGGTATTTTTGGAAGTGGGGGACTGCGGAGCAGCATGAGTAGTCAGTAAGCTCAAACATCTTACCAAGTGTTTTTTGTGCAAGACACAAGACAAAACTAACTTACAAGTTCTAAGTTCTAATAACTTATAAGCAAAACTGCAATGGAAACACTTTTTTTTTTTTTGCATCACACTAGTCACATGGTCTGCAACCGGACATTACTACTGGCAGACACGACAAAGAAGACCAACAGGAAGTGGTAGGAGGAGGATTTTTAATGACTTATCACGTGAGCAAACTTATTCATGTGTGATTTTAATTTCGTTTCTCATTTAAAGGAAACACTGCGGTTGTGCAGTTGTGGGGTCGTTTGACATTAGCGGAAAATCAATAAAGTTTTGTGCACGTGTGTAAGGGAATCGCAGCTTGTGAGAACCAATGTTGGTTCTTCCGAAAGCCTTTTTAGCCTATTTCTGAGAGTTCTGCATGAAAATGACCCACAGCGTTGCCCACACAGATTTCAAATTTGAGTCTGGATCTGACCGTGTTAAAGTGCGTGCAGAGGGAAAAGCCAAAGTCCAGGAGTGGAGGTGATCCAGGAAAAAGACCCTTGTGTGTGTGAGTGCATGTGTGTGTAAGACGATGGGTTTTATCACGTGGTGCCGCAGCAGGAGAGATTTGTTTGGCTTTGCTCTTTATGAGACAAATATTGGGACGGATCTCCCAACCGCCCAGGGAAATATTGTGAAGGGGTCTGAGGCAGGAGCCGGTTCTTTGCTGCCTCATCCTCCTACTTATGGAAACCGATGTTTCTTAAAACACACGCACGCACACCCCGACGTCCCACCTCTCAGCCCAGAGACTCATTTTTTCACAGCTTTCCCTTAGAAAACACACTTGTTTTAAGAGAAACAACCCTTCTGGCATCATAGTAAGATTCCGTCCCCTTTCACTTTCATTTGGACCTAATACAAAGCAATCGTGTCTGTGCTGCGGGTGAACGTGAGGAAACAGGGTTTTTTTTCTTTTCTTTTCTTCGCCCGCGCGTCTCTTCTTCAGTTTAGCTGGCGCACCAGGTGCTGCTCGGTATTTTGTGTCCACCGGGGCTCCTGTGGGTTCTGGCACAGCGAGAATAATAATCACAGCTCCTCGACTCCAGCCAATATGAGATGCCAGAAGCAATGACGCAGGCTGTTCTCTTCACAAAGGAAATGAGTGGATGATAGTAAAAGAGTCTTACTTCACAGAAGAAGAAGGAAAAAAAATTAAAATCACAATCACTTTCTTTCTCTGTCAACACCAACATTTTATTATTATTATTTCACAGAGACAATAGTAGTTGAAACCAATCGTGCGCCTCGTGCCAGAAACTCGGTGGATACGAATAACTGGCAGCATCTGTGTTATGGGCCGGAGATACAAAGTCTAGAGCTGGAGAAGTCCATCCTCTTCTTTGTTGCCGGTAGTGTTGTCGTGACACAGAATCGGCAGGAGGTTTTGTTATGAACTCCAAAAAGTGGTCGGCATCATGGATTCGTCATCCGAAGGAAGATCTAAAGGGAGAGAAAGAAGAGGATGCTTTGCATCACTTTCAAGCAGCTCGACATTTTTCTTTGTCCTGTTTTGTTTAGTACTTTAATTTCTTAAGTTCTAGAAAACAATGCAGCATAGAAGTATCTCACTCACAGGTTTCTTTGCATTTGCCCTTTTTATTGTTGTTAAACTTATGTTTCAGATCACCAAATAATTTAATATCAGACAAAGATAACCTAAAAAAAAAGTGAACAATTTTCAAATGATGATTTTTGGTTGGTATCCAAACCAACCTGGCTGTTGCAAATATAACTAGCCTTGATATTGTATCAAAAATTCATTTTATTTTTGCCTAATTAAGGGCACATTCACATCAACGCTCTCTAGTCTTCAATCGAACTCTAGTTTGTTTGCCTAGAAAATCCAGTTTGTTTGGTGAGATGTGAATCAAATTCTGATGTGGACCAGAAAAAGTAAGACAAAAGAGAAATCCTACAACCACTAAAACCTGACTCCACTCCCTGCTTACTTACATTTCGTGAAGAAGGAAGTTCCTGGCTCCTTCAGAGGTTTTTGGTGTAGCGCCACCACAGGCAAGGAGGGGAAGTAAGTTTTTCAAAGGGCAGCAGAAGAAATGGAAAAAAACAAAGTCAATGACGTCTTTCAGCCTAGAAAGACGCCTAGAAAGCCAAACCAATACTCATAGCTGTAATTGCAATAAAAGTTGGTTCTACAAACTATTGAAAACAAATTCCCAACAGACTTTTCAAACTTTTATTTGCAAACCTATATTTAAAAAAAAAAAAAAAAAGCCAGCAATCATTTGCCTTCTCTTCACAAGTCGCCGCCACTTTGTTTTTAGTCCATTACATCAAATCCCCATAAAGATTTATTGCAGTCAGTGGGTGTAACGTGGCAAAACGTGGACACGAGTCTGTCTGTCTGTCTGTCTTCGACCAGGAATAGCAACCGAGCAGACATGACATGTCCCATACGGAGCGGAGCGGGAAGAAGACAAATGTTGCGCTGTCTGCTGTTTATCAGTCGTGTCTGGTCCGCAGTGAATAACTGATACTTCCTTCGGCTGACTATTGACAAGCCCCCGGAGGGACGTCGGTATGAATCGACTCTGTCAGCCAGTCATGCTGATAAAGGCCTCGGCAAATCAGGACCACCCTAATTTTAGCCTGTACGTCGCGGCGCGTGAATGATGAGCTGCACTTACAGTCCAATCACTCTGGAGGAAATATATCCATTCTGAAGTCCAGCTTTAGAGCCTCGAGATCTTTTTCATCTCCCGGTTCTCATTTTTGCTTTGTGCAGCCGGCGGAGGCTGCTGGCAGCCGGCTGACCTCCACCAGATGTTCACCGAGATGGAGTGTGTTCCCCTCTACACACTCCATCTCTTGTATGAGTGTGTCTACTGTACGCGCCTGTTGGGGTGTGTGTGTGTTTCTTGCGTGTGTGTGTGTGTGTTTCTTCAGTCGGATCTTGGAAGACTGCTCGCCTCTAAATGAGACTGGCAGGCGTTTTGCTGGACTTTATTGCCGCGTGCCTCTTCCAATTGTGCCACTGATTAGAGCCGCCACCGCGCGCCACGCAAAACATTCGCGATTGGTTTTACCAGGCTGGCACGCGCTGAGAGGCCCGTCTTTGCATGAGATTAGTGTCCCCATTGCATTGAGTTGCGTTGCCCTGCGCGGCCGATCAAACGGAGCGTGGCGTCGGGGTGCCTCTCGTGTTTTTGCTGATTGGAGGAGGTGGTGGATCCTGGCCCTGCTCCGCTTTTCTTCCTATCCTCAGGGTGCCGTCAGCGTGGACAATGTCAAATTTTGCTGTAAGGCAATTAAAGGCGTCGGGCTTTGACAATTGGGCTTGATAGAGAGGGCTGCGCATAATGGCTACACAAACACGGCGATGCGGATTCAGGTGCGGGGAGCTGAGTGTGGCTGTGCGACGCATCCACTCTCAATTTACAGTATTTGTTTACGATGAGCATGCAGGTGATTAGCTGAGAGAGTGCCGCTTTGCACAGTTAGTCATTGGTGATTCGCGAGGGTTTGGCTGGCGTCCACACAGCCACTCAGCGCACCGCCTGTCAAACACGCAGGCAGCCAGCAGCTGGAGGTGTGTGTTTGGGGGGGTATGTGTGTGTGTGTGTGCGCAGGTGTCCTGCTTTTTAACCAGGCCCTTCTGCCGCTCATCCGTTCTCCCTCTTCCCCCCACCCCGCCTGTCAATTTCAGGCGGGTTGGGGCCACACACACATGCTTACATTAGTCCTATGTATCTAAAATTAAGGCCTTAAAATGTGAATGACTGGATGCAGTGTGAACTGCTTTGGGGTTCTCTCATCCTTGATAAACAACTACAGGCCATTTACCATTTAAAATGCCTTAAAGTCATTTAAAAAAAACAAAAAACATTTAATTTGGCCTGAAATAATTTAATGGCATGTCTTAAAATAAAACACATTGAATATGGGAGACTAATTTCACATATAGCTACTGCGGGTTTTAATTTTCCCTGCAGGACTTTTCTGTCAGGCAAAAGTTTGAGTCGCACACAGACATGTTAATTGCGCTTTGTGAGTCGAGGTGGTTGCTGCTGTAGGTAACTAGCTGCTAATACAACTTTGCTAGCTTGTTAGCTAGAACTGGTCATAGCTACGGGTAACTAGCTGCTAATACAACTTGGTTAGCTAGCAAAGGTGATAGCTATAGGTAACTAGCTGCTAGTACAACTTGGTTAGCTAGCAAAGGTGATAGCTATAGATAACTAGCTGCTAATACAACTTGGTTAGCTAGCAAAGGTGATAGCTATAGGTAACTAGCTGCTAATACAACTTGGTTAGCTAGCAAAGGTGGTAGCTATAGGTAGCTATTTGCTAATACAACTTGGTTAGCTAGCAAAGGTGATAGCTATAGGTAACTAGCTGCTAGTACAACTTGGTTAGCTAGCATAGGTGATAGCTATAGGTAACTAGCTGCTAATACAACTTGGTTAGCTAGCAAAGGTGGTAGCTATAGGTAATTAGCTGCTAATACAACTTGGCTAGCTAGCAAAGGTGGTAGCTATAGGTAACTAGCTGCTAGTACCTAGTTCATTTTGGACACAAAGGTGATAGACATGCTAGCTAGATAACTTTTTGTTTCATAGGTAAGTGCAAATGTTTACAATATAAATATGTATCCATATTTATGTATAGATATATATATTACATTTGTTGCGATGTAGGTCTTAAATTTTATTCATAATGGTCTTAAAGGTTCTTTAAAAGTCTTAAATTGAAGTTGATGAAAGCTACAGAAGGCCTGTGTTTGTGACTCCTTCTCACATGCATGCTGTGTGGATGCCTGCGCATATTTATGGGGTTTTAGAGGCGGTGAGCAGAGTTTTTTGGCTGCTGCTCCGTTCTGGAGAAAGCCAATGGAAAGTTGAGGTCTGGACGACTTACTTATTTGTGAAAAATCCACCAGAGCGCTGCTGCGCTGTCACATACTCGTGTCTGACTTCATCCGACTCGATAGGTAACCGAAGTGCTGACAGGAGCCACATATTTCATTTTGGACACATATTTCTCTCCCTCACCTCCTTCTCTAAGCGTATTTCTTGTTCCTGCTGTCGTTTCGGCTTCGGCAGACGCGCTGGGACTCATCGCAGGGGTTAAACATTCTACCAGACGCTGCCAGCACACACACATTCTTACACGTGTCCTAATATGGTGACTTAGTCAGAAGCACGAGGTTCCACATTAAGCTGAAATTCACTTTCCAGAGCATGACCTAACTGTATTTTTAAGGACCTGCTGTCAAAGAGAGTTTTAGACTTTTACGTAACAGTCTTTAGGACAGGGATGGGGGGTTATCTGGGGGCTTTGATGTAGTCAGACTTTAGTAAAGGATATAAAAGTAAGAAGAGATCTTCACCAGCCAGGGAAAGCCAGAAAGATTAAATTAACCTTCCTAGATGGAGCAGATTCTTCCACAAGTCATATTAAATCGACTTTTTTGTTTAAAAAAAGCTTACAGGGTTGCATCAAAGGATTATGGGTTTTTTTTAATGTTTTTCTGATTGTATTCACAAGATTTTCAAGTTTTTCACTTAAAAAACAAGCCTCTAAAAGCTTTTTATTGTTGAGTTGAAGTTATGCCAAGGTTTTTGTGTTTTTCTTTTTTGTTGTTGTTGTTGCACGTTTTAGTTTGAGTGGGCACGCGTGTTTGAGTGAAGGGTGCGCGTGCGTGAATCAGTGAAGTTTTATTAACATCACACAACACAGTCGATAAAGTGAAACACAGTGACCAGAGGCTCTGTGCGTTTCCAGTGTCTGGTTTATTACAGCGAAGGATGAAGTATGACGGTGTCAGAGGATTCGGCGCTGCCTTTGTGGGCTCACTCTGTGCTCCTCCAACCGGGCCCTCGGCGCTCTGATTGGGATCAGCGAGCCGTTTCTGTTGATGGAAATCTTGCCGTGCCTTCGCAGCGAATCGCCGGACGCCGACCCTGCGTTTTGTGAAAAACAGACACGTTGCTAAAAACTACAATTTAGAGGACACTGTCCACCAACCTTTTAGATTTTGTTCATGCTCTTTGTTAGTGAAGCTGTCAAAAGTTTAAAACTTTGATGCAGGAACAAGGTGACTAGCTAGCAAACGTGATAGCTTCAGATAGCTAGCTGCGAATACAACTTTGCTAGCTAGCTAGCAAAGTTGATAGGTGCTAGCTAGCTAACCTTTTTTATCTATCGTAGATAAGTGCAAATCTTTACAAAATATATATATATATAAAAATATATATTACATTTGTTGCCATATACATTATGTGAACAGGATAACCGTATTCAGAAAACAATGCTAACAAAGCTAACCTATAGCAACTTACTTTTTGTTGGTTTTAAACATACAAACACTGTAGAAGAATTTTTATTAAACAAGCGTGTGTAGTAGCGGCCTTATGTGAGATTTAATACAAACCATTAGAAGTTTAAAAAAACCCATCGTAAAAGCTGTTTCTTGCTGCAGCCATTTTAGATGGAAAGCGCTTAGTTTTACGAATCATAACTGACGTTCCGGTTGTTTCCTCTGACTTGAAACATGGCAGATCTTATTTCTAAGTAGAAAACAGTGTATCTGGTAAGTTTCATACATTCTGCTGTAAGATTTTGTCAGGTGTCATATTTAGAAGAAAAAAAAGCATACTGTCCATTGATATCTTGAATTGCATTTGTAAACGATCAAACGAGTTGTTACACCTTTCTTTTTTCTTGCAAGTTACATTGTTGGGAAAATAACTAAACAAAAGAAGAAAAAAAAAACACTTATGAAAAAAGTCTGTTCTTTGTTGTTTTCCGAAGGTTAGCGACGTCAAGTGAGGTTGACCCTTTGGTTTACCGTTTTTGTGCGACCTGTTATTCCCCGTTTATCGCAGTTACAGACGAAGCCTGTGCTGGAGCGACTTTAAAGAACAATCATCTTCCAGTTGATCAAAAGGACCGGCGCCTTGATCGCAATTTCAGCATCTCTTCAGCTCTAAAAACCCCTCAAAGGATGCCTGTCGGGAGAACCGCAAAGCACAGGAGAATAGCTCCAATATTACTTTAAAAACTGCACTTCATCGTCGCCCAGCATTGTAAACATGCAGTCAAGGTTACATTTTGGTGATGGTGAGTAGAAAGGTTTACTTTAGGCTTGCGGTAGGGGGATAAAAAGCTGACCTTCATTGCCATGGTTACAGGAATAGATATTCAGATGCAGTTTTCGGAGATTTTAGATGTCCTGTTCCAAGTTTTGGATGGATCAGAGGTTTTAATATCTCTGAATTACAGATTTATTCAAACTGAATCTGTGTTGCTGTTTTTTTACATATATATTTTTGGACATCAGAACACTTAAAGATGCCCTGTCCTTCCATGCGAACAAACGTCACACACCATCCCCAACTTCTTCTCTCGTCTTTTGTCTCCCGCAGGCCGATGTGACCTTCATCTGAGTCGAGTGTCGCTGTTCAACATTCACGAGGAAGAACTCCGCGGCGACCACGCACACACGCAAAGAAAAAAGAGAGAGAAAAAAAACAACCGAGAGGAGATTAAAAGGAAAGCACGGAGGCGCAAGAGGGAGGAGGCGAAAAACAAGTAAGAAAAGAAGAAAGGCAAAAAAAAAACAACAAAGGGAGGAGAAGAGAAACAGAAACATGTTTTTTTCTCTCCTCTGAAACCTTCCTCAGCAAACAGCGCAGGGAGGAGGGGATGCTGGGGGCATTCGGCATGACAGAGAGGAAGATGTAAGAAAGTGAATATGAGGTGGGGGGTGTGCTGTCAAATAGGGATGTGAAAATTATAGTCATTTTCAGGAACTCCCAAAAAGAAATGAATCTGCAGCGAGACAAAGAGCGAGCAGAGATCTACGACGAGCCATTCATGAGATAAGAGGAGAAAAAAAAACGGGAACCAAAAAGAGAGAGGGAGGTTGGAGTCGGGTCGGATATTGGATTTCAGATTTCAGAGAGTTTTGTTCGGAATGATGCTGAAGGTTATTGGGTAGGAAGGTGTGCGTGCAGGGGTGTGTGAGGGGGTGTGTGTGTGTGTGAGGAGGTGTGTGTGTGTGTGAGGAGGTGTGTGTGCGTGTGGGGGGGGATTCTGGCTGCTCACTTCTGATTCTCGCAGAGTTTTAGTGATTAGAAGAGAAAGGCAGCCCTCCCTCCCTCCCTCCCCATCGCCCTCTTTCTTATTTCACCTGTAAGACCACAATGTAATCCGAGGCACTAAATCAAAGTTTGGGCTCGCTGTAAATAAAAGTTGGCACGCTCTCTATCATGATCCAAAGGTGAAATCGGAATGCGCCCACAAGTCATTTGTTGCAGTTTTCGGCGCGGTTCATATTCTGTGATTTCTGACTGTTGAAGCTCCCGTAATGCGGCGGGGGGGAGACGCACGGCGGGAGCAAATGAAAATGTAGCACCACTCTCTCCATTTCTGATTACTCTCTGGTGTAAAGTGGCCCTTGGAATGGTTAAAGATTTCATTTCGGCCCTCGGTCTCTAATAAACAGTGAGATTGATGTGACCTGGACTCACTAAGCCGGTTTGGTTCAGCCAATCACAAACAGCGCAGCGCCTGGCAAAATCATTTACAGGCCTTCAACTTTCCCCCATTGCATTACTTTACAACTGCATTATCGCGTGGTGTGTGTTCTCACACGTCTCTCGGTCTTTGATCAGACACTTATGGAAGTCATGATTACAAGTTTTAAAGTCACAATTACAAGTTTTTAAAGTTATGATTACAAGATTTTAATGCCATAATTACAAAATGTAAGTGTAATTGCAAGTTCTTAAAGTTGTAATTACAAAATTAAAGTTGTACATATGAGTTCTAAAGTATTAATTACAAGTTTCTAGTCCTAGTTAAGTGAATTAGGATTGTAATTATGAGTTTTACAGTCATATATTGTTAATTACCCCCATTTTGTTTACAAAAAATTAAAATAATTTAATATTGTTTATGTTGGTAAAAATCACAAAATATTACAACTCACTTTATTTGGGCTTATGAGTTTCATACGAAGCACAATGTCTGCAAAACATTCGATCAAAAATAGAAGGGAAAAATAACAAATAAAAATCTTTGCCACCCCCAAAAGAAATGGTGCCCTGGGCAGCAGCCTCAGTAAGCCATTTCTCAAGTCTGGCCCAGAGTTTTGACATGCTAGTAGGTCAAAGTCCAAACAGCGGAGATGATATTCCACAGTAAAACGTAGGGGGTGCGCTAATTCATCGACAAGTCAATTTATTGGGGCTGAATTCCTTCATTTTGATCGATTTTATTCCCCGATTTTATCGACTTCAGGAAAGGTTTAAAAATCAAGTCCTCTATTTCCCTGCTGTCAGACAAATAGAGAAACTCACTGACAGACCCGCCCACCTGGTCATGTTTGCACGTTTCAGTTAACAATAGTCGCCCCAATGTTGCCAACTCAGCGACTTTCTTTTGGCTGTCGGCCAAAGTCGGAATCGCCAGGTCAGGCTTCATATTTGATGAGGATTATTTGCAGCTATCTGCTAATCCGCCTCTTTAGCTGTTGCTGCTCCCCTTCAAATCTCCCACTGCGTTCCTGTTGCCTCCTGACCCAAACATATGCGCTCTAAAAAAAAAAAAAAAAACACCATCGTTTTGTCTCTCAGTGTGTGTTAGTTAGTGGGTGGCTCCCTTCTTCTTTTTTTTTTCTGTTTTTTTTTTTAAGTGTGTGATGAAGCGCTCTCTCATGTACGATTAGTTGTCTGCCTGATGGAGCGACCGGGAGCTCCAGCAGACTGAAGTAAATTGCCTCTGATAAAAAAAGTCATTTGTATGCCGGCGAATGTGTAGAGAAAACCGAGACGTGCCAAAGTGAAGAGGGTCGTGCAGACAAACACCCGCGTGTTTGGTGACAACGGCAGAACGACACACACGCACAAACACACACTCAGAGTCACAAAGCTGTGAGAAAACAGCTCCGGGCTGCATTCTTCTTCCCGTTCCTCTAAACCTCGACTTTTTTCCTCCGAGCGTGTGCTTCTCTTCCACACTTATCCCTCCTTCTCTCTAATAATTCCGGTTCTCCCTCAGAGAGCGTGTTTATCTCTGGGAGGATATTGGTTGCTGATCATAAATGGTTTTTCTCTGACAGGGTGCCATCACACATGAGCCGGGAGCTCATCGGGATGTGTGTGTGTGTGTGTGTGTGTGGGTGAAACATTGGAGGGGAGGACAGGGTGACAGCGAAGGCATGGAGATCAAGACAGAAATCGAAGGAGGCGGGAGAGAAAAAGCGAGACAGACAGAGATGCAGGTTATCACGGCAGTGTGGCAGGTGTCAGCGAGGCGCTGATAAATGCGTTGCTGATAAATGCGAGCATCACTTCGCCCAGCAACAGTAGCAGCAGTATTAATTCACTGAAAGCACGCTGACATATACAGTACATGAACTACAAGCTGATTACATTAAAGCAAAAACAATAAACGGCGGCTTTATTTACTGCGGCGAAGCAAGGGCTGTTTTTTTAATGTTCGGTTCATTGTGTTAATGCAGAGCCAGCGGGTTTTTGTTTGTTTGTTTCTTGTGTTTGCCCTGTGTGGTAAATCCGTCGTTTGCGTTAATTTCTTCCCCCAATTACCAAAAATGTCATTTTTACATCATCTGATGTTATTTTTGTCCTAAGCTTGTCTGAGATCAGGCGTCTATAGGAAGGGAATCCCCAACTTCCCTCTCTGCAGTCGCGCTCATTGAACATTCCCAGGCTTAGAGTGGATGTGTAGTTCCTCCAAACTCAAGGCCCAGGGGCCAACTCTGGTCCACCATAGCTGTTTACGTGGCCCCTCTACATTCCAGACACTGAATTGCAAATATCGGTACCCTTCAATTTTTTGCGGAAATTCACATTTTTTCTAATGAAAACTGGAAGTTTATTCCAAATTTTCCTCAAAAGCAAAAAAAGCAAATGGTCAAAGACATTGGATTTAAAAGACGACCATCTCCCAGCTGCAGGTGGCAGTATTTCTTACTTGTACTACCCTGCTACCTCAGCCCTTTAGTGATGTGAAATAGTCTGTGATTTATGTCGCAAGTAACAAAATGTCACAATAGTGCAAATTGTCTTGCAAGAATTTCATAATTAGAGCACCACAAAAACTGTGGTTTCACAAAATCACAAAATCAATCGTGATTTCATGAATTAAGTGCAACCTAACTTTCCTGACTCCGTCAGCAGTTCTTCAAGAGTTTAAAAAAAAAAAGATCTTTAATTGACTCAGATTTCTCGTTTTGCTGCTTAGCTAATTGCTTTCCCTTGCTGACTTTCAAACTAACTAGGGAGGGTGGCTTTTTCAACTCGAAGTCCTACATCATATAAATGTCTTATTTTTGATATTTTAATATGAACTGACAGAACAATCCAGATGTGCAGCTACAAAATCAAAGTTGAAATCTTCTTAGCGTACAAGAGGAGACATACTCGCTCCAGTAAAACGCATCTTTTCAGTTTGTGGCCATGAAACGACGTCCAGAAACAATACCGCAGTTTTAGACATAAATCTGCTGAACTATGTCTACAATGCTCACTTTTAAATTCCGGCTTATCCAACTTTGATGAGAGTTTCTCTTATTTCCTTAGTTCATGATATGCTTTTTATTGTAAAGAAAAAATAAAAACCTTTCAGCTTCAAAAGGAGCATGTTTGGTATGGCTGGTATGAGATTCTCAAAGTTTCATCACCTTCAAGGAAAGCATTGCAGTTTAAGCAAAAAAAAAAAATCATAACAAAATTGATGTAATTACATTTAAGACAGAAAAGTAAAATGTCTTTGTAATAGTATCAAATAATTCTAATCTTGCAGTTTTAATAATCTTATTGCGTTTTTATGCTTTTACTCAGGTATGAGTATTTTTCTTGCAAATTTTCAACTTTTCAAATTCAGAAGTTTCTTCTAGTAAATTTCTGCCATTAATCTCAAAATTCAAAGTTTTTTGGTGGAAATGTACGCCTCTTACTCATTTTTTTTTTTATCTACGGTGGCCCTAATGGAACATCACAGCTACCAATTGTAAAACAGAGGCATACTTCCACAGCAGTGACATGTTTAAAATGAGAAGTTTTGTTCGCCTCAGACTTTAAATCTTCTCAAATATCCATCGTTTGAAGATATATCCATGTCTTCAGTTTTCACTCCATGACTGTTGATGATGCTTCAACCAAAGACATTTCCAAGTGGCAGACCTTGCCAGCCAGTTGACCAGCAGTGTGCAGGAACCCATTGGTGGAGGGCAGCGCTGCCTTGCACTATACTCACTCAACATACAAACTCTATTTACTTCAGCTATTTTCTGACTATCCCATCCGAAAGGACTTTCAACTGTTGGAACGCTGTGCTGCAAAATTCTTTGCGATTTTGAAACGAGCACTTTTTAATAAAACCTTGAAACCGGTAACTAGGTTGAAAATAAAAACTCAAAGCAGTGCATGTTTCCTTTTTCATGTGCTGTCTGAGCATCTGCACACACCAACACACACAGGGTTCCCGTCGGCCGGACCTGATGAGGTGAACGGGTGTGAATCTGCCGCATCTTGCATTCCTCGGTCCTCCCCGTCCACGCAGCGGCAGGCCTTGTCTCGCGATCGATCCGGGCTTATCTTCCCGTAAAGCTGGAGTCTCTTTCCACTCCTGCTCGCCTCACGTCCTTCTATAAGCCCCTCCTCCCCCCCTTGCTCATTGCTATCGATCAGCCTGTGTGTTCAACAAAGTAGAGAGCAGGCGGTGGTTAATGCAGAGTCTGGCCGAAGGAGCCGTGCGCACGCTTCTCGTATCGCTACGCTCTCTTTCTCTCGCTCTCTTAATGCGTGCAATCAGACTCTAATAGACCCGGGCTTAGAGCATCCAGGCCCGCCGCTCTCGTCTGATTCGTCTCACCTTTCACTTCTGCTCCTGTCAACAAATATCTGTCTGCACTGTATACTATACATCATCTGCCAGGTTTATTTTGCTGATGACTGCTGATTCGGCAAACTGATATGATGGGCTTTTATGCATTTTGGTTGGGCATGGGGTGTGCATTTTATCCTCTGGAAGGGAATTTGCTCCTGCTGAGTGTGCACAGTCCTCTTTAGAAGCGTCCTACTTTGCATTTTTCACAGTAATGCACATTTATTCATGGGAGCAGCACAGTTGAACCGTGCTGTTTAATTTTGGCTTCTGGGAACTGCCCAGTGGCCAGAGTTTAAGTCTTTCATTATCTCTGAACCTCTTGCAGCCACCGAAGACATTGAAGGTTGTTGGGTTGGATGCTTTGCTCAAGGGCAAACTAGCGAAGTCTCCTGCTTGTTTTATTATTATAATTTTTTTTTTTAAAGAAATTTACTTGGATGACAACATATCCTCAAGCTACAGTTCTCGAGGTACAGTTCTGCTGGACCTTGTTTTCCTGGACTTACACTCTGGAACGTAGGGTGTTTTCACTGGTAGCACGGTAAACTCGGTTTGATTGGGAATTAAAATTTGTTACATTTTCAGCTGGTACGGTTCACTTTCATACGGGCTTGTGTCAAACAATCCAAACTACAGGTAAAGAGCTGACGCTCTTTACCTGTAGAGGTAAAGAGCGTCGTTGGTACAGCGTCGTTGTTGGCGACGCTGTACCAACAACTACTGAGGAAAACGGCACAAAAACCTCCAAAGAAGACATGGGCACAACTTCCTTCAAAAATGAAGTACCGTCAGATTTGTAGGATTTCTATTTTGCCTCTAGTTAAAGACCATGAGCCATTACTCCTACTGGCACTAGACTAGAGCGTTTGTTTTGGTTGGATTTACCCAGAATGCTCTGCTCTGCAGTCACTCTGTCTCCGGTCGCTTGGCATTCGCATATGCATTCAAACCGCATCAGAGTTCAGTTCAACCGAACAGAGACCGAGGTTTTTAGACAGACCAGAGTTCACTCTTCTGGTTTGCATCAGAGTTCGATTACACATTCCCACCTTCCCAGGCGAACCGGACTTTCTAGGTAAATGAACAGGAACTGGTGTGAATGCAACCTAAACGTCTGAACTGCCTCACTAGTATGCAGTCAAACTGTAGACAGCTTTGCTCATTAGCCAGGTTTGCTGAAGCAAAGATTAATCTAACAGTTGCAAGACCTTGAGGACTGGGGTCCGAGACTATTGTCCTAAAGAATCCTGACCTATTGTGCCTTGCAAAGCACTAGCATGGGTGCAATATTTATAAAACGGGAGAAAATATGGGTGACTTTTGAAAATAATTGACTGCTCCGGATTTTATTTAAGGTAAATTCACACCACACTTCATACTTCTGCAAGGCAACGTAAAGACAACCCATCTGCAGCATAGCTCTCCCACTATGTCTCTTTAAGTGGAACCCCCATCCCCTCCCTCCACCTGACCTGCCCACCAGTAAAAGATGTGTGGGCAGCTTCTGTATAGGAGTCCAGCTAGGTGTAACCTTTACTGCCCTGTGGCACCTCACTGGGATGCAGGCCTCTGGGCTCAGTGTGAACTCCTGAACTTCTTCCAAAAGAACAGATAGGAGAAGTGGAAACAAGTCAGAGAGTGGGAAGGAAAGCGCAAGAGTGCTACCGGACAATTAGCCCCCTGAGGAGCACAGTAGGCGGTCCTGCCCCTCCCAGAGCCAGAGTACACTGTGAGCGAGTGTCGGTGACTCTCAGCCAAGTGTGGCGAACCGAAGTCAGAGCGAGACGGGGTGTGTTTGTGTGTGTGTGTGCGTGTGGGGGTGCGCGTGCGATGCAGGCCCTCGTCGCGTTTTGCATTCACACGCCCGGTGGGTGTCGTTCTGAAATGAGACAGTATGTCTGGTGCCCACGGGCGTCAATACGACCCTTTTCTATTATTCAGAGCTGATTACGGCTCCGAATTATACCAAGGTGAATACTTTTTAATGAGCTCTGAAACAGAACGGGAAAAGTTTGTCAGCTTTTTATTTTCTGTTTGTCTGAGAGAGGCCGGAGGGGAAAAATGCTGCACATTTGCAGGAGTTATTTGATTAGCGCGGTAATATGTGAAGAGCAGGCTGCAGTACACGTGAGTGCTGAATTCAAAACTACGAGTGTGTGTTATGCAATGAAACATTCTGTTTATGTTTTTCCTTTTTGCCCTGAACTTTCTGCATGTTCCACGTGAGATTAATGTGTCTGAACGCATTTAAATGCAGGTAAATTACCATGTTTTTTAGTAGCATTTACATTTTCTAAAATGTTTGAACGTATAGCAATACGAAATATTATTCGTCCAAATAGTATTTCATGCGCTTGTGTAGGTGTATGTACCAGCGAATTGCTCATACCGCCTGGAGCAAGGCTGATCGACGTGCGATCCTGGTCGAGCTCGCTCGCAGTTATGTGTTTGAACATTGATGGCTGATCAGAGCGCTGCCCCAGAATCCCCTGGGGCCTGCAGGCAGGACAAGCGGGTCACGGCAGGGCACAGTGCACGTGCTTTTAATAATTTTTCACTGCGCCCCTGTGCTTGTCAAAAAAAACAATAAAACAACAGACGCTGCACTGACAGCAGAAGGTCGACCAGAGGGAAAGGAAGCTTGATAGAAAATCCGGCAGAAATGGAAAGACAGACTTCTCTGGGTGTTGATGTTTTTCTGCACTCGTTTCTCCAATCAGCTAGTCAGCTAATCAATAAGTATTTATTTATTGTGCACTTGTGACACAGCACCAGTTTTCTTATGTTGGACAAAAGCAGGAGGTAATGAGAAACAAGCAACTACAATGGAAAAACATCCAAACGCATTAAAACGTAAGCTAACGAAGGCTAAGAAAGAAAAACAGAAATCTGTACTTTAAAGAAATGATACCGAGTTGAAGAACTGAGGAAGTCATGATGATGATGATGATGGTGATGATGATGATGGGGTGCTAATGGTCAACACAGAACCTCAAATAAATATGGATTTTAAATTAACATTTAACTCAGACAACTGGTATTTTTTTTAAAAAAAAATCTTTAAATATGACAATACAACAAAAATATATAAGTCAATCTAAATATACAAAACATAGCAAATGCAATTGGTCAAAATGAATAGGAAGCCAAATTAAGGGTCAAGAATGAATGATAATAATTACTAAGCATCAGCTAAAAGCTAAAAAAAAGAGATTAATCTTAAATTTGCTTTAATGAACATCAACAGTCTCTACTGCCCTCTTGAGGTTAGGAAGGGTATTACAGGCTAGGTCAAGTAGCAAAGAGTTAGTTGAATAAAATACGAATTTCCAGAATTAGGATAATTTATAAATTGAGATTCATCCAGCTCATGAGATGAAATTATGCATTATTAGTAATGGGTAAGAACTAGATGAGATTTTTGCTACTTTTTTAGCTAATTTGCAAAACTAAGAATCAGATTTCTTTTTTCTTTTTTTTACAAATAGAGTTAAATTTTCTCAAGTTATTTTTGAAAAAGCCAAGTGTCCAAATTTTGTAGTGTTTATGCTTTTGTAACTTTACCATGGTGCTAATGTTGACAAAATTGTCCAATAAGTTGCTCCAAAGCAGATGCTAACGTTAGCGCTGTTAGCACGGTGTTCTCAGGGTTCTACAAAACGATTCTTTTCTATCACTCTGTCACTCTTTTCTTTTTGTTCTTTTTGTGTCACCACACACATAAAAGTTTAAAAGTAGTGGAGGGGTTTTGCTAATTCTAACGCTTTTGAAGTTCAGTACTATTAGCCCAAATCAAATTCTGTCTCTACTTCCTTTCTTTCTTTAAAAACAAACCTCAAACAGACCAGACTAAGTCCCTTTCTGAGTTGAACTCCATTTATTGAGACAGACTTCTGTTTGATGAGGAAAAACTGTGATTTGAATATAACATAAGCCCTTGAAAATCCATTTTGTTAGGTTTTCTGAGGTCCATATTTTAGAATCAAAGTTCAGTTTCTTATAAAAAAATACACAATGATTAAAATGACCTTTGGTAGAAAAATTTCTTAAGGGCCTGTGTAAGACTTTTTGATCATTTCTGCTGATAACAGCAACACCGACTGCATCACAGCAAACGTTGTCCCCGGGATGAATTATTCAAGATCTCGCTTTGCTGATCTGCTGAGCAATACATCGCTCAAACTAAGTACCTCGAATCTGGTCGACGCTCACTAATGGCCTACATATTTTATCACGTATGATTATGGTCAGCCGGAAAAAGAAATGTGGAGAGAAATGGTATGGCTGTTTCCCCCAATTTTTTAAGTACAATTTTTTTAAAAAATGCTGCCTGGTATTCCGACAAGATCCAGTCATTTAACTGATTATGGCTGATGAGATTTGCTGCTCTAATGATTGTCTGGAATTATAACCATAGACCTCCAGGGTCCATGGTTGAGAGCCACTGATTGCAGTTGTCTATACGCAATAAAAACCATGCTGCATAACTCAGACATACTGTAGATCTCGGGCTGGTGCTCATCTTCTTGAGGCTGACAAGCGTGACAGTATGGAGAGTTTGTAGATTTTTAGTCAGACCTCTCTTCAACAGCTCTTTTTACATTTGCTGTAGTTAGCTTTTTCTAGAACCTGGATAAGTCAATTGAATTATTTTAAAACTACTATTATTCTACCATTCCCTGCAAGTCAGAAACATTCGTAATTTAAAATAAATAGAAAATATTATGCTGCGATATGGACGCGACAAAAGGACAATTTCATGGAGAACTAATAGGTTTTAAAATTAAAAACAGACAAAACAATGGATATTAATCCTGTGCACAGCCATAATTTCATCCGTGTTATGGACTACGTCTTTCAAATGCATCCGTTTTATGAGCGGTGCGTTTTTGGATAGCTTTCAACACAATACGTTTAACCTCTGGTTAAATGTGAGCAAATGACTAAACAGAAACATTTGGACAAACCTCAGCTTCATCAAGCAGAAAACATATATTTGCCCTAAAAGGTAAAGTCGTGATGACTGCTGTGGCTTTGTATGTAGCTGTGCTGTTTGGGCCACTTGGCGTACACATCTCTGTCCCTATATGGAGGTGATAATGATAATGGGATAGAGGTCAAACCATAAAGAGCTTTATGGATGACTACTGTTGTTAATGAGGGTAAATAATTATCAATGTAGCCATGATTGCTAGTTTTTAACAGGTGTTCATAATAGTCTTGAAAACTGCTTCTAATTCGCAAGATGTGGATTTAAAATAACTATGCGAGTATTTTAGTTTGGATATTTTCTGTACTTCTCAAACAACTAAACTTGCCACCGTCACAAATGAGCGCGCACGCGCGTCTGCGCCGCCGCAAACCAAAAGCACAGATGGTCCCGCTGTTCGATCAGCTCACCGCCGGCCCATCCGGTTTCATCTGGCCCTGTACTCCTCCTCCAGTGCTTTTCCCTGGGTTCGGGCAGGTGTTTGGCCCGCAGACAGAGCCCAAATCAGATCCATTTCATCTGTAATCAGCTGGAGCCCCCGAGCACTGATGGAAGAGATCAGAGCTCAGATCAAAGAATTATAAAGCTGGCCACGCCTGGCCAGCCGACCGTAACAAGAAGAACAAGGCGGGTTGAAGTGCAGCCAGGGGAAGGAGCGGGGGCAAACTAGCCTATGCCGCAGCGCTGACGTGGGGGGGGGGATGAAAGGAGAGAAGATGGAAATTTTAAAGGCTTACAGGGTCTCTTAGGAGTGAGACATAAAAGAACCTGACAGAGGCAGTGAGGAAGGCTGAGATGTAACAATGTCAGCTCTCATGGGGTTTATTTTTCCTGCTTTTTTACCATTTCATTAAGACGTAAAAGACCAATATAGTTGACTGTTGTAATTTTTCTCCGCTATAAATTACAACTGATGCTTTACGTAGCTTGTACAAATTCATTTTAGTGAACCGTTCATTAATTGTTTGCACACACACACACACACACGCCCCCACACACAGGAAATAAATCGCCCAGGCCGCATGAAAATTGATGAGCATCACACACGTTGATGATGGACGCTTTAGAGGAGGTTTCAAACTGTTTGCAGATGACAGAAACAAACTATTGGGTGTATCAGAGGGGCGCTGCATCTGTCATAATCACACTCTGTTTTGCATTCATCTTCTACAGTCAGAACCCAGCTTTGATTCTCGAGTCTTTCATCTGCTCCAGCTCGACACCAGCAGACCTCACAATCTGCCGGCAAACACACAAGGTCACAAGCACGCAGGCCTTTAATGTCAGCCGGTCAGCATGAGGCTATTCATTTGCCCCCTTTATGCGGACATCTGCCTCGCCAGAGTTCTGGTGTGGGACGGCGCTTTAAAATACGCGACGAGGCTACGAATTTAAAGACACTGTCTTTTTGTGTTTATACTTCAAAATTGGTGGATAAAACAAACAAACATTGGAATTGGAATCTAGAAAAGTATCTCAGTCTAAGTCAAGTCAAGTAGTCAGCAACAAAGCAGTTCAAAATGCTTTACATCATAAAAGCACCATGCGGTCACCAGTGGTGAATCGAGCAATAAATGTTACATTTTGTCAAATGCCATCATTAAAATCATCAATACACATCAAATATGTTGGTCAATGTTCCATATGCTACTAATCAAAGGGTTTTGAGCCTTGATGTAAAGGACTTCAGCTGTTTTGCTGAAGTTTGTTCCAGATTTGTGGTGCATAAAAACTGAATGCTGCTTCTCCATGTTTGGTTCTGGATCCGTTGCTGCTGTCTGATTGACTCTTCAGGCAGACCTGTGTAGTAATCAATGCGACTAAAGACAAACGCATGGATGAGTTTCTCTAGATCTCGGTGAAACATGAGTACTCTAATCCTGGAAATGTTCTTCAGGTGATAAAAGGCCAACTTTGTAACTGTTTTTATGTGATTCTGAAGGTTCAGGTCTGAGTTCATCGCCACACCCACACCTCGGACCTGACCATTGGTTTATAGATGAAACAACTGAAGTCGTGTGCTGACTCGAGACCTGTTTTGGACCAAAGATAATAACTTCAGTTTTGTTTTTCTTTTAACACAGAAATCATATTTATTTTTAGATTTACAGTTTTACCAAGTTTCAGTCTCCACCAGTATTTTTGTACCAGGACTCTGATGGTGCACAGTGTGGGATGTTTTTTTTTTTTTTCCACCATAAGTGGTGTGCTCATGTCGGCTCCATTAGCTTGATGCTTTAAATGGAAAAAACACACACAGCAACAGCTCTGTAGGAACAGTTAAAGAGGGAGCAAAAAAAACATCTTACTTTCCTCCAGTTTCATGCACGGCCCTAGAGATCCATATGAATAAATGAAAGGAAATAACAAGAAAATGCTGAGGCCCATGTTGACTTCCCTTCACTTGAAATCCCTCATGTCATCAATTTTTAAAAGAAGCTCTGTAACAAGATAGTTTTCAAGTCCAGCATCGGAGGTGCTTAGCTTTGGACTTCAACCGGCAACCTTTTAAATCCGTACGTTGACGCATCGCCAGACAGCAAGCACACTCTTACACATTTGTATTCAAGGCATCTAGCCGAGGCGTTCATAAAACTCTTTCAGCTCTGATTTGAATCTTCAAAAATGAATTTTGATGGACCTCCTAGTTTTTAAAGGTTGACCTCTAACCAGAAGCTCTCGGCTGTGAAATTTATCGAACGGACGGCGTCACCTCTCGAGGCGCCTCTGTTGGTTCACAGGCTCTCAGATAACATTTTGAACCTTTCAGAATGCATTTGAATCGTGGAAATGAAAACGGATGAACTGAGGTCACAAATTATCATTTTGCAATCAATCTTTCTACCTAAGAAGATTAGGTTTTAGACAATTTGTCACAAGTGCTCTGTTTGATAGCTTTAAAAAAAACTGGACTGTGCTACAAATTAAACTTGTGTTTAACGGATCCTTTTTTTCTTTTTTTTTTAGCTAACATTGACTCCCAGTAGGAAGGAGATAAACACTGCAATTATAAAGTGCTAACATCTCAAATAGCACTGATATTTTTATTTAACTCTTCTATTTGATTCCCCCTAAAATTACTATTATTGACAACTTTAGCATTTTATTTGGCTTGTTAACTGTTGTAGTCTTTTAGTTTTGCCAGAGGCACTCATTTACTTTAAGCTCTCACAGTAGCCTCTTTTGTTAAGGGGATTCTGAAATTGAGTTAATCTCCCCTAGATATTGTCAGTTCTTGTCAGTGTTAACTAGGAAGAAGTGTACAAGGATCCTATAAGTCTGACAAACTTTAAGCATTTTTGTATTGTTTCTAGTGTCCTACCTCCCCTCCTTGCTTGTATCTTTCCTTGTTTACTTCCTTCCTCTCTTTTTTTCTTGTGTACTTCTTCCACATTCAGATGAACAGACATTTTTAGTGCCTATTATCTTTTATTTTTGCTGTTTTATATAAAGTAAGTCAAGTATAACTAGCTAATACTACTTAGCTAGTTATTCTTGCTGAATGTTAGCTGTTAGCATTCAGCTAACGGACCAAGAGAGTGGGAGTGAAGAACATGGACACAGAGGGTGAAGAAGTGGCATTCCTTTAGTTCCAGCACCAGAGCTGTTCTGTATTTTTCATGACTTTAAATTTTTCAAAGCAGACAGATTAAGTAAGTCGCTGCGTTGAAGCCTTTTGCCATCCAGCTGACTCGCAGCCAACAGATGGGTAAGAGACAATTGATTCTCTCTGCTAACGCTAGTGATAAGACCAGGCATTTTCCTGTCATAAAAACTTATTTTAAAAGTATCAGTGTGACAGAAAATGTTTGTGGTTTTTAGATTTTGTCAATGGTTTGACATTGGGTGACCAAAACAATGTCTTCTCCTAGAGCTAATAATGCTAACACAGAGAGCCTATAGCAGCTAGCTTATGTACCATTTCAGTATTTTAACTTAGCATGCTAAAATGCCAATATTTATCAGTGCCAGCAAACTAAAATCTAGGTTTCCATATTAGTGAACAGATAAGAAGCGTTTGACTTGACTTAATAAGAGTACATAGAGATATGTAATTTTTTTAAAAGCATTTTGAGACTTAGGTTTTGCTTTGAAAGCAAACCGAAGAGGAAGATGGAAACTAATCTGGAGACAACCTGTTGTGAAAGCTAGCTGCATAGTTGAAAAAGCCCCCAAAAGTCTTTTTTTTTTACTCACTCCTGTGTGTGCTGGAATAAAAAATAAATAAATAGACCCAAGAAAAACATGCATTGCTAGCCTTAAATTAGCTGCTAGCCACAGGAGTTCTGTCTGGACTGCTTCATTGGACCAGTAACTCATCCTGGAGCTGCCAGCACTCAGATTACATTTTTACAAAAGTTTACCACTGTGAACAGTTTTTAGTTATTATGACATCATAACATTTATTGTTTTTCTGTAACTTTTACCAATTTATTGGAGTTTTATTGGTAGATCATAAGTGCTTAGGTAGAGTTTGTGTGTGTTATCTCTTTTTTTATCCCTGTGATGGAACCTGCACAGGTACAGCGAACCTGAATAGAAATAAGTAGATACAGATACGAGAGGGATTGCTTTTTAATCATTTCAGGGAATCCCCACCACTAATGAACGGTCTTCATTCAAGATGCCGCTCTGTTTTGTGGACCGTCCTTTTGGTTACGGAAACCCATTCCGAATAGTTGAAAATCACCTTTGGTCGCCTTCGGAAACCCAACGCACATCCGACCATTAATGTGGCAAATGCAGCTCCGGCTGTTCCTTTTTGTGATGATTTCAAAGTGAGGAGAACACACCATAAAAGTCCTTGAGGAGCTCCCAAACCCTTTTGTCCTCGAGGTGTGAAATCGTTTGATCCTGCTTGTTTGGTTCAGCTGAAACGGGCTTTGTGTGTTGCGGGGAGCTTTCATTGGTGTGCGCATTTCGAAACGCGACCTGAGCAATAAAAGGCGGGAGGGGAAGGGAGAGGATACGCACGGGGCTGTGAGGGAGAGGAAGGAAGGAAGGAAGGAAGAGCTCTGAGCTTCTGTGATTGTTAAGGGTAGATGAAGGGTGGGGTTTGGTAGCTGTCTGAGTGCATCCTGTCACTGTGTGATTGAAAATGTGTGTGCATTATTGAGGGCAGTTGCAGGTTAATGGACATTAAGTGTGTCCTTGTGTGATGTTCCGAGTGGAAGGGGATGTTCAATCCGCCCAGGCTCTGTGTTGCCCGCCAAAGGTCAGAGGTGGAGGTTAAAAGGCGAACAAAGACTGGAAAGACTAACAATCAGCGGTGACTGCAGCAGAGGACCCCGTCTGTTAGTTTCCGTGTGCTTGTCTCTACGTGTTTGGCTTCCAGGAAAGGCGAGGGACAGGAAGGCAGCAACAGAAACCAGAGTGACATAGCAGCAATAAAAAAAAAAGAGGAGAAAAAGACGACAGACAGATTGGGGTTGAAAACGTTCATCTCTTCCCGTTTTTTCCTTCCTTAACATCCGCTCACTTAGAAACAATCCTGCGTCGCTTCTCCCCCTACAGGGATTCATCTGATCTCCAAACACGCGCCGACGCCGAACACACGCACAGCCAGAACCCACACGTGTTTTACACGAAGTGACAGAGGCGCGCAGGAGCCTCCGCAGCCTAATCAGAACATGTGGCCTATTTCTCTGTATGTCTTAATGAGCCCTCCATTGTGGAGTGGTGGAAGAAATTATTAGGCTGTTGTGTCTCGGCTCATTAGCTAAACCAGGCTCACCACCAACAACACCAGCAGCTAAGAGATGATTCGGATTGCGCCTGTGGAGTCATGCGACACCGCAGGACCTTAAAGAGACCGCGGTGACAGACGGAGCAACTGTCTTAATTTGGTCTTCGGGGAAAAGCAAGACTCAATTCATCTTCCTATGACACGGCGAGGGGATTATATGTGCTGGCTCGATGGAAAGCAACCGAAAAATTCATCACAGGCTCCCCTGTTGCCCGTAAAGTTCTTTGCAGATCTGCCTTGATGATTCAGTGAACGGTTTTATTTGCAAAGCAGTGTCAAATAAGGAGAGGCAATCCAGAAATGCTACTGCAGGTACTTATTTGGTCTTATCGTTAATAGCTCAATTTCGTCTCCGCACTGTTAGGGACGCTAAATCGTTCAGAATGAAGAGCTGAATTTACCAATACACCGTAGCGTTCACATTTCTCTCAAAGAAACACCCCCGCCTTCAGTGTACGGCCTGAGCAGGGAACGATTATTATAGCGAATTATATAAACACTCACAACCTTTCTACATTTCCACATTTTTTTATGTTAATGTTTGTGGTGGGAGTTAATTACAGGATCTGTAATTAAGTCATCGGAAAGAATCGCATTTTAATTGAAAACTATTTATAGTCAAAATAAGCATCGCTCTTAATTTGAAAACCCCTTTCGCTGCTATTATTCAATAAATAGACATATGAACTCAACAACAAAGATATTTATTGGGTTTTTTATGTTTTATTTAAGCTATTCAACCATCAGATTGGTGGAAAGTGCTATTCTACTCATTCAGCTTTTCAAGTGTTTCAGGATCCCTCGATATATAATTTGAAAAAATACTTCTTTAGAAATGTGGACGTTGCCGACGTCCATCATTACTGCTGCATGTTTAGCATTCACATGCTGTCTTAGCCTCACTGACAGGCTAACTCCTTTTAGCACAACTTGAGTCTTTCCCAGTGTCACATAGGGTCAATTTTTGAAGCAGAATTTAGCCCCAAGTGAGTCAAGAGAAGCTGCTTTGTTGCCCATTGCTGTTATTTCTGCAGATGTGATTTTGTGTGTCCGACTTACGGACATACCAGAAACAAATGAAAACAAAGGTTCTGGCGGGAACTTTTGTATATAGACAGAAAAAAATAGTGACTAATTGCGTGAAACCCTTTGTAATTAATTAATTAATTAATGAAAATGAACATGTTAACACCATAGCTAAAACTACAAACTTTTTTGTTCCTTCTTGGGATTTATATGTGGTAGACCAAAACAATATATTGCTTATTAGCACAGATTATAGAAAATGTATTTTATTTGTATTTTTTTACAAAAGAAATCTGAAATCTGTACATTGCATTCATCCCACTTTTCTCTGTTCCCCTATATATAGTTAAGTGCAACCAATTGCCTTCAGTTAATTAATGAATCCAGTTTACCTTTCTAAATACCTTTCTAAACTTACACTCAGTTAAGAAAAGTTATGGATCATAATAGTGAGTAAACGTGCAGACAAAAATCCATTTCTAGAAAGTACAAAGGCCGGAGTGGGCATGATGAGATCTAGAGTTTTCCTGCAGACAAAACTTTCCCTTTGCCCTGTAGCGTTAGCATGCCGCTGCTTCACATGATCTACCCTTCCGGAAGCTCTCCACGCGTTATTACGTCCCTGCGTTAAGACGAAGCAGCAGATGAAGAGGGAGAAGGCTTTTCCTTCTCTTTGAACGTCTTTTCCATCTCTCTGCTTTTCTCATCCCTCAATCCGTCCTCTGCTCACTCAAGCGTTTGCCCGGCAAGGCCATCAGCATCGATCCAATAAAGCTAGCAGCCCGCACAGCAAGGCTCGCAGAGCTTTCACCCAAATCCAGCGGTTTAAGCACGCTCGTTCAACGGCACGTCGCCGCAATCTGATGCGGAGATGAAGAGGGGGTGAGGAGGGTTGGCGAGGGGAGATAGGGAGGCTTCTCTCTTTTTTTTGTTGTTGTTTTAGCTCAAAAATATAATCAATACCTGCCTCACAGGCTGGGTGTTGACACACAAACATGTTCGAACGCACCCACACAACACAACACAACACACACATTTCTGAATTTCAATTACCTCCCTTGCCAATCCACCAAACAGAGTAAATGTTTGTTTGCCAGGGTCAGAATTTAATATTCACATGTTGGAATGGACGAGGAAAAGCGGGTTGGTGGGTTCAAATCCGCGTACGTGATTCTGTGCTTCCTGTTTTGTTTTTGTTTTTCTAGTTAAAGTCTGACGTTGTTTGCCTGTTCAGAAAGTAAAGCGCCCCCTTCAGTGATCTCCTACTGTCAGAAACGTCATTTAACTTAGTGAGCAGGTGCAGAGAGAGAGGGGGGAAGCTTGCAGGTGGCGTGTTATGTTTAAGACATTCATTCAGGTCTGAGCAAGGTTGTTTTTCCTATACTTTTTAGGAATTTATATGCCACTATAATAGAAGAGGAATTAATTTGAAGCCTTTTTGTCCAAATTGATCTGCATCTGTGTCCTGTACGTAAGCTTCTGAGACGTCCACCTCTGAGGCTTCTGCCGCAGTTTAAGTGGAAGTGAAGCGAACTGGCTTTTTCGTGCAGTGCCTCAGCACTTAAAAGTGACATTTAAAAGTGAGTTTGTCGGATAAATACAGGCTTCTCCATGAACAGTTTTGCTACTTTATACTTAGTTGCAGTCCTAAGTGGTTGCAGTGGATGGAATATTCCTCCTTTTAGGACCTCGGTGCACTTTAAATAAAGTGGTGCAATTACGAAAGATGACTTTTTTAGAAAGTTCTTATGTGCTTTTTGAAGTCTTACGAGTTTTACGATAAAAATCTGCCGATTTGTTCTCCACGTCTTAAAAGACACAAAATCGTTTTTTGAATACTTCTCAATACAACTCAACATAAGCAGCTACAAGAGTCTGTGACTTTGTATTCGGGGCACACCGATTGCACTTTAGTGGCTGATTACCGATTTTGTAAAGCCTGATCTGTCGATTCAGATTTTTGCTGGTACCAATTTGTTTTTATCTGAAAAGCCACTAAATATTGCGACAAAAAGTGCTAAGTTGGCAACAGGGGTTTGACTATTGGTAACAGGGATAACAGGGCTGATTTACACACTTTTGCGGAGGTATATAAAATAGGCAGATAAAATCAAATTCTCATGTAAGTGTTGGCTGATTGACAAGATCCAATCTCTGAAAAAGAAATTCGGGCTGATTTTTCATTTTGCCTCTACTTTTTATACCTTAAGCCCATCCAGATTTGGGTATTGCCTAATATTTGCATTGATCCTGGTAGGGGTGGGGATTTATTGTATCGTTTATCATTTATCGTGATACATTTCTTGTAATGATAAGAATTTTGATTCATTGTGTCACATTAATCCCAAATAACAAAACTTTCTGTATTGTTAGGATTGTTAGTTTCACTAATTTGTCCACTGTTTGTTCAATAAAATTATTCATAAATATCAATAAATTTAATAGGATTACTCTGTGTCCGGTCCAGCGGGGTCACACTGCGCTTTTACGGTTTTGTTTTTTAGTGTGTGTATGTGTGTGGTTTCGGGAACTGATGGTCTGACGGGACACCATTCCTTGCTTCCCCGCTGTCTATCCTTGCTGCCAGGCTCCTCCTGAGCATTATGCTAAAACTGTGGGACGGCTGGATGCAGTTACTGTGTGCAATTCAGTGATGCATGTACTTCTTTGTGCGACTGATGTCCTAAAGAAGCATATTACAAGTGGGAATGTCTTTCTAGAGCAGGATTTGTGTTTGTGGGGCTATGGTCGCTCTTCCAGGCAGTCACAGCCATACAGTTACCTAAATAAGAAGTAATCAATAGCATGTCTGCAATTCAGTGGAAAATAAAGGGCTAATTAATTATTAGGACTGAATTAGTGAGAAAATTGTGAATATTAATGCATATTTTTCCTGGCTATTTGTTCGCAATTTAACTTCCTGTCTCCTCTTACTCCACCACCGCCTCGTCTCCCTCACAGCGCCATAACAAGCCGCTCACCCTGAGCCGTCATTAGGCCGTAACACCGCCTCCTAGCCGCACTTCTTGACATGTTCATTAGATATAAACCAATTCATTTACAACACCGTTCTATTGGATTGCCCTTGCCTCGACATTCATCTCCCAACACGTTGGCGTTTGATGCGTTGCCAGTGCCAATTAACTTTGATAACTCAGCTCCGGCTTAATATACCGCTGCTGAATTGGCCTGGCTAGAGTGCGACGATAAGCTGTTTTTTTGAGCTGTCCAAATGCCGATAGCTAGATTATCGCTCAACGTGAGGGAGTGGTGGGGAGAACTTTTCCTGCGTGATTTCCCCGGCCAAAAGTTCTTTGAATGTTGTAGTTTGTTGGTCTTGGCAGGGACGCACAAACATGGACGCTCATTACGAGTGTCCTTTCAAGCAGTTGAATCCTTCACTTCTAGTTTATGCTGCTCTGTTGAGTTTTACAGGGTCTGTTTTCAAACAGGAGGAATTTATCTTTCTTCCCAGCTTGAATTTGTGTTCTGTCCATCCGTCCTCTTCAAAAATGCACGTGGCGGAAGCGCCACTCACACAGAGGGGCTTCTGATATACAATCAAGGCAGTAAAGGAAGTAAATAGCAGCTCCCTTCTGATGTTTTGTTGTGGTCTCCGTCTGTCTACAGCAGCCCGCCGACTCATCCGTCCCTCTGTCCATCACCGAGCAACAGATCCAGCAAACCGGAGCTGACTCGGCAGCCATGGGTGGGACGAGGGTCTTACTCCTGATATTGCTGGTTGGATGGGAAAGGTCAGCGGCTCTCAACTGGAACCCAGTCCCACGCAAGACCGTTCGGTACCAAGGTGAGTGAGCTTACAGATGTTTAGAACCCCGCTGACTCCAATATTAGATTTATTTTGGAATTGGAGGTTTACGTCGGCTCAGGCCTTGAAGGTCTTTCAAAGTTTGACTTTATTCCAGTGAATGAATCAATGAAAAACTTTAATATATGAGGAGGTGCTGATTATCCCAAGGACACGCGCGTCTCAGTGACCTCACATATCATTGAAAAGTTTTGTTTTTGTTTTGTCTCATATTGTGGCATGTAGCTAATGAATATCTCCTTTTGGAGATACAAAGGGAGATTTTTCTATACACTTTCCGTCTAAGGGACGAAAGTGTATAGAAGCTGAGGATCACTCAAGACTGTTCACAAAATCTTTGCCACTTCCGGGTTTCAGCATGTACGAGTATTTTCTCTAAAGGTCAGCTCTCTCTGAACTGGCCGCTAAAGCTGCTTTGAGAATTTGACAGTCCAAAGTCACTAAAGTAGAACTTTACCAGGGTTAAAAAAGGAAATAAAAATAGTGTGGATTCCTTCATCCCTGCTATCATATTAAAAGTTTGCGCTAAAAGAAATCAAATAGCGGGAGCGTATGCTGAGAGTTAC
The DNA here is from genome assembly GCA_903066815.1 of Brachyrhaphis roseni. Classification (NCBI taxonomy): domain Eukaryota; kingdom Metazoa; phylum Chordata; class Actinopteri; order Cyprinodontiformes; family Poeciliidae; genus Brachyrhaphis; species Brachyrhaphis roseni. Next base: position 45,711 of record CAEFZY010046946.1, read on the forward strand.
TGGGCTGACTTATTGAATTAGGAGAATCCTCCATCTCGCCACTGGGCTGATCCATGTGTCTGACTCAACACCCATAATCACACAGCGGTGTTCCATTACAGCAAACCAGGAGACTTTCTCCATTATGTCGGAGGTGGATGGTTTCAGGCCTTTGATAAAGAGGCTGGCATCGACCCTCCAAAAGACAATACATCAGTCTAATCCTGCACTCCGCTGCGTTCACTCTCTTTATCTCAGCCCTTCTCTGCAGCCAGATTTTGGCGTTCTTTGCTGAACAATGCCAATTGTTGCAAGCTGTATAAAAAGTCCTCTTTTTTTTTTTTAATCCTTCCACAGGAGAAGTGCTGCCTTCTCTCTCTCCGTGTCTCTCTCTCCTGGGGATTAGGCAAAGAAAATGGAAAGAGTATAGGGAAAAGGCTATGCTTTTCTCACCTCTCTGTTGCACCTATCCCACCTTTTTATCCCATATCTATTCCTTCTTTTTCAGCTCTCCCCGCTGTCTTTATGCACTTTTCCCTTTGTCTGCAGTGGCTTTTTTTTTTATTCCGAATGAACCTGAAATCCTCTCATGGTATTTTCACAGAGAGCTCTGGTTTCACCTGTACTCACGAAGCAGTGGGGTGAATTCAAAACCTTTCTCGTGCCACTACCAGCCACTCATGAAATCCTTTACTTTCTTCTTCTTTTTTCTTTCTTTTTTACTCAGCCGTGTTCCTTTAGCACAAGGATTTATTTGACAGTCCTCTGCAGTGTTGTGGTTGGAGGAGAGAGAGAAAAAAGAAAAAAGGGAATGAGAGAGATCGGGTGAGGGGGGGGTACAATCAACAGGGTGTTGAGAGTTTGCGGTAAAAACTCTCCATCGTAACAAAGTCGGCGTTGGCATACACACAGTGGGCCGGCTCTTTTTAGCCAACGTGGACTTATAAAAACAACTGAGGCCAAGCAGGGGAAACAATGACACACTCACTCAACGTTGCGTATGGAAGGAATCGATGCAAACACGCTACAAAGAAGATAAACAGGCTGCATACATTTTGATATGCCTTAAAATTGATCACGTGTTTGTAGCTTTATGACAAACATATTTCAACTGCTGCCGATAGGATATAGGATCCAAATCATCACGTTGGGGTTACGGGTTCCATATTTGGGGTCATTGTTCTGCTGGAGATTGAATTCTTGTATGTCGTTCCATCTATGCTCCAATAAACTCAGTTCAGTGCTGGAGCAAAGACTCCTCTTAGTGTTTAGTAACATTTAGTGTTTAGTAACATATAGTAACATATAGCATGTGTTAGCAACCTGTCAGTTTAGATTGTTTAGTTATGCGGTCATGTCCTGACAGGTTTGTTGTTATGCCACGGACTGCTGCTTTTATATTCAGATAACCGATTTTCCAGTATTCAGTGGGACGTAAGAAACTTGAGGTGTTGTTTTATAATCTAACTATAAGCCAATGCTTCCCTGAACGTCTCCCATTCTTTATTCTGACCTGTCTGCGATATTCATTCATCTTGAAGATGGTATTTGTTCACAAACATTTTCTCACAGCCTAGCCGTTGCCTTCCTACGCAATTCTGCTTGATTCTCATCTCCCTTCAGTGCTTCGTTTGGGATTTCTCCCATTCACTTGGATTGTCGCCAGTAAAATTTCAACTGGGCCAATCAGCAAGCAGAAGGAGATGTTTATGCATGATGACATTGATATTCTGAAATGTTTTAGTATTGTAGCCTGCCCGTAGTTTTAGCAACAGCAGCGGAGGAAGTGAAAGAAGCCGTTCAGTCCGCATTAGCCACACTTCCAAATATTTAATTAACATTAACAGACATATAGTTTGACCCTGCACTTCCCTCTTTGTTGTGGAGAGTGGTTGATTATAGCGCAGGCATTTCTGGTAAACTGTATAGGATCACATACATCACAAGTAAACGTTAGCGATTAGCCTTTAGCAGGCAATGTGTTCAGAAGCAAAGTGTAGAACAAGGGGCTGCTTTTAACCAGGCTAGTTCTCGCCGTGTGATAATTGTGGTTTAACTTTCCTCGCTTTTGAGCTCAGCTCCGCTTATTGACAAACTAAAAACCCCTCGTCACAAAACCCTTTTTTTTTCACGACTGCAATTTCGCCTGGTAAAAGATTTCTAACTCTGGCCGGTGTGAGGTGGAAACAAGTGGGATCATCCCTACCCGCGGACTGATTTCTCCAGAGGCTGAGTGCTGGGTTAACTGACTGATATGGATGAATTCCACCTACAGTGCTGAGGAGGAGTTATGAGGAAGACAGAATAGTGGGGAGAAACTGTAGGGGAATGGAGAGCAAGACGGAAAGAAAGAAAAGATGTTTTTTTTTTTTTTGGAAAGGAAGTTCAACGGAACGAGTGCTGGAGAATCTCAACTCCAGTCAGACTACAGGGAGAGGAAAGCACACGTGTTCACACACACAGTGGGTTGTTCACCCTTTGTTGCATTTTCAGCTGCAGAATCACCATGCAGCGTTCATAGCAACGCACGTCTTTGTTCATAAGAAGTGGAAGACATGCTGCAAGAAGGAAAACAAGTGTGATAGAATATGAGGCTGTGTGTGTATGTGTGTGTGAGAGAGAGAAAAAGAGAGAGAGGGGGGGTGTGTGGCTGTGAATCTGTCCATCTAATCCGCCTTTGTTTATATGTGTGTGTGGACGCGTGTACTGCTTAGGTTGGCAGTCTGAGGGATTTGGGGCTCCTGGCGGTACAGGAGGCGTGCGTGAACAGGGCGGGGTCACGCCGGGGCAGAGATGGTTGAAAAGATAATATTTACTCCCACCCACCACTTCCATTCCTGCCCCCACCCTGCAATTACACAAGGCTTACATGGGCATGCAGAAGAAGAAACACAAACATCCTCTCTTCTATCTGTTCGCCCTTTTTTTCTCCTCAGCTCGTCTTTCCTCTCTTTTTACTTCTATAAAACTCACATGCTAACAGTTTTCTCCCCCCCCTCAGCGCATTTGTCAAGTGAAAATAAATCCCTTTCGGCTTCTAATGAGACGTTTTCTGCACACACGTTATATACGGCAACTTGTAGAGCTGCTAATGAGGGCTGTAAATTTACATACCCTCGATTCCTTCCTCATGCTCTTCTCACTCTAATCACTGACAAAGAGTATATTTTAAGATATTTTTCAGTTATATCTCACTGTTTCTGTGTAGTTTTTGATTCTTCCCTTTTACAAGGATACTTTTGTCACTCTTACACAGCGACATGGTGTCATTTTACGTCTTTAAAAGCAGCCTGGTATATCTGTAGCAGAGCGAAACGTTTTAAAACTCTATGTTATTACAAAATAATTTCTTAGCAAGCTTCATAAAATTGCAATATACACAGCGCAATTAGGACTTGTTGTTTCGCTTTGCCTTTAAGCAATCTGTGAGTATTTAAAGCAGCAGGGCTACGTGTCGTAAAGCCCGACAGTGTCACTATTCAGCCACATCACACAAAGAAATAAAAGGCATTTGCGACGCAATCTAAATTCATAAGCATGATCCAAAACAATGAAACGTCTTTTAATCAACAGTGAGTCTTAAGTTTAGCTATGAAATCCCACATCAAGATGACCAAAGAAATGACATCCGAGCTTCTAAATCCTAACAGCTAGCCATTGGAGACATTTAGCTCATAATTTTACGCAACATCCAGAAGTTGCTCAAATTAAAACCAGCACTAAAAATACTTGATCTCAAACCAATGACTGCATCAGTATGTTTGGGACTTAGATAAACTAAAGTTGAATAGAAATGGTGTTAGCTTACATTAGCTAGCCACAGAGGATTAATGCTAATAGATTTGGGACTGAAATAAACTAAAGTTGAGTCACAATGCTGTTAGCTTATATTAGCTAACCACAGAGGATTAATGCTAATACCCGGTGTCTGCTCTGCCTTTCGTTTCTCGTATGGAAAAGTTTCCATGTTTACTGTACTATTGTTTGTTTTAATTTTTTCTCATGTTGTGTGTGTGTTGTCAGTTTTTTTTTTTAAATAAGTTTACATCTAAAAATGTTATAGACCCGTCTGTCAAGTAGGTTTCTTAGCGTGAGCTGTACAGTAAAGAACATTTACAAGAGAAGCATCGACTGAGTTGCTACATTGGCTTCAACACTCAAACCAGTAAGACACACAGCGCTGGTGAAGAGTTGGGATTTGACATTTCACCAGTTGAACTTCAACAACAAAGTACGGCAGCTAGTAAACAGATGTAAACAGAGGTTTGTAAGAGTTAGCTTATATTGCTCGTAAAATCCCAGTAAAATGACGAATTAGTGGTTTTCAGGCAAGTCTGCCTTAGGTTTTAATGGCTTAGGAAGAAACCCAGATTTGAGTATAAAACCCTTCAGCACAATTTAAACTGGGATTACACACACATGCACAACACACACAGGTAGTTATAAATCTCTAAACATTATTGCTACATAGTGGTACTTTTTCATTTTTCCCTGTGTTACATCTCTCCCTCGCACCCATTGCGTTGTTATTTTTGCTCTCTTACAGCGGCCTGTCTCCACTGATAACAAAAAATATACCTCCATCTTCTCCCACTGATTTCTATAGTCTTTTTTTGACACCTCATTTGAGTTTCTCCTGCTGGGATAACATTGCACACTCTTAAACAGACTCTCACGCACACACACATGCATCCTTCTCCAAGAGTCAGCACAATGACAGTGGCTAGCGAGCCAAAACTAAAGTATGACAAAACTCAACAGCTGTGGTCAACAATGAGAGGAAGAAAAGAAAGAGGAAGAGCAGCAAAACAAGTAGGAGAACTTTGAGAAATTCGACCCTCTGTTTGTAAAACACGGCCGCCTTTGATGCAGCAAATGATTGCTGGGTCTTCTTTTTTTATTATTATTTTTTAAAAGAAGAGCCAATGCTCTTGAGTTAGAAAAAGGAAAGATAGAATCGGTTTTGGAGGTAGAAAAGAAATGCGATTTAGGAAGAGAGCGCAATAAGGGCTGGGCCTCTGACCTCCAGAAACCTTTTTCCCTCTCTTTCAACTGTAATTTTTTTATTTTTTTCCCTCCAGTTCTCTGTCTCTCTTGCCCTATCTACCAAAACCCTCCAATTACTGTAATGAGTGGTTAAGATCGAGGCGGAGGAGGAGGCTGTGCGTGACTGGGAGAATAGATGTGCGAGAGGCAGACGGGGAATGGAAGGAGGAGATTCATCACTGCTTTGATCTGCTATGATTGTTCCTCACCCCCCAAAAACAAAAGATTAACAGCTGGGACCACGAGTCTTGACCCCCAGTGCTCTTTGTTGTCACTCCGACTTTGCGAAAGCGGATGTGTGGGCAAGTGAGGCTTGAAGTGAAAATGCCACAGCGAGGCCGCTCTTATCCAAACCACCTTTTAGCGTCGGTTGTCTCACGGTCTAATTAATGCGCCGGGAGGCCGTCGTCAGCGCTGCGGCCCCGTGACTCCAAACAAGCAGCTCAATCAAAAAAACAAACAACGCAGCGCTCTGGGATGCCATTTGTACGCGAGGGTTATTTCAGATTAGGAATTACTGCCTACATTCTGGGTTTATCCAATTTATCGGATTAACCGCGATGAATCCATCGTCGAACTAACCGTCTGCTAATTTAGAAGTTGATTAATCGTTTAAATAAAGATAAATTGACTCCAACGAAAGAGCAGAGCTGTAATGGAGACAGAAATGTACAAAAAATCAAACAAACAACGTTAAGATAATACAAAAAAACTTTTGTCTGTAAACATGTTCTACCCAGGACTCCACGTGTGTTTTTGCTTCACCCAGTTTAAATTCTGTAAAAAAAAATAAAATCTCCTACTAAGCACCTTTTACTGTCTAATTAATTAATAATGCAAAAATTAATCAATGAATTGATAAATGATCAAGCATACACTAAAGGAATGTTATGTTATTGAATTTTAGGCAAAAAAAAAATTATATATATATGTTTATATATACAGTACAGACCAAAAGTTTGGACACACCCTTCTCATTTAGTGGGTTTTCTTTATTTTCATGGCTATGAAAATTGTAGATTAGATTGTAGAAAAACCTGACAGGGCTTCACACCTGTGAAGTGAAAACCATTTCAGGTGACTACCTCTTGAAGCTCATCAAGAGAATGCAGAGTGTGTGCAAAGTAGTAATCACAGCTAAAGGTTGCTACTTTGAAGAAACTAGAATATAAGGCGTATTTTTTACACTTTTTTGTTTAGTACATATTTCCACATGTGTTAATTCATAGTTTGATGCCTTCAGTGTGAATCTACAATGTCAATAGTCATGAAAATAAAGGAAACTCATTGAATGAAAAGGTGTGTC
>CAEFZY010046962.1:0-24823 GCA_903066815.1 Brachyrhaphis roseni
TAATGAACTCTTAATCGTGTTGAATCTAACGACCTCTGAATGATTCCACTAACGGTTTTATGGCTCTGTGGGCAAAGCCCTAATTGAGGACTTGTGGAAAAGTGCTGCAGTTCACAGCTTTTTACGGGTTTAACAACCTGCTGAAGCTAAATCACTGCAACGCAGAGCAAGAATCCACATTACAGATATTTACACCTAATAATGTCTTTATTTACAATTAAATCACAATATTCTTTGTTTTATTTTAGCCAAAACATATTTAATTGTGAATATATGAGGATTTATGCTAAATAAAATTAATCAAGTTTGTTGGGTATTGTCTGAAATTGCTATACATAAAATGCATGTGTCTTTTTATATAGTCATTGCAAACTTCTAGTTTCAACTGTACATGCAAAGCTGTAATACCGTCTTAATTTTGGTGGAAATTAATACAAATATACACATTTTTAGCAATTTTTTTTTTTTTGACATTTTAATGTTAATTTGTTTGCATTTACCAGTTTTCTTTTTGTCTTATAAATATTGGCTTGCTGAAGTATTCATACTCCTGTAACTTTTCCATATTTTGTCACATTTCAACCACAAAGCAGCTATTTTTGCACTGAGAGTCAATTACACACTGGTAGGCAATCAGGAAACCTCTGAAGGCAATTGGTTGCAAAAAGGAGGCTGAAAACTTATGCACTCCACACTATTCAGTTCTTTATTTGTAAAAAAAGTTTTGACTGATATATAATTTTCTTGCTACTTCGCAATTGTGTACAATTGTGTTGGTCTTTCACATTAAATTACAATGATAGAATATAAAACAACGCAAACAGGTTAGCATTGGAAGCATAGATATGGTTAAAATTTTATTAAAATGTCTATATTTTCAGCAAAAAAAAGTGTGTATTTGTATTAATTTCCTCCAAAATGACTAAAGTATACCAGCTTACGGTGCAAGACTTACATAAAGAGAACTGATTACTCGTGTGGCTTTACAAACTTTGAATCTACCAGATGAAAACTCCTGAAATCCTTTAATTAATTGAATTCTTTCCCCCTGTGGGGAGGCCATTCTGGAGGAGGATTAACTGTAGGAGGAGGAAGTTTTCCTCAGGCAGCAGCCGAGGTGTGACGGAGGGGATTCCAGAGTGCGGAGACAAAAGGCAGACACTTTGATTTGAACAGTGGTGTTAGTCAGAAACACACACACACACTGAGAAACCCCAGTTCCTGATCCTCAGCAGCCCTGCCCTCAGGTCTCAACCAGCCGAAAGTTTGGGGGAAACTCCAGATGTAAAGACGACGAAGAAAAAGAAGTAAAACAACGAAGCAAGTTTGAATTAATACCCAGTTATAAAGCCAGTTTTGGTCCAAAAGCGTTCTTAAACGGCAAGGGAGCGCTGCGGGGGCTGAGAGGAGGTTCTGTATGATGGATGGACTGCTGAGGAAGAAAAGAGGGGGGAAGAAGGAGCCTTCAAAAGAAAAATGACCCAGCCTGCTGCTGTGATGTAGTGAGTGTGGGGGCAAAGCAACATGTGGGGATCTCATAACCAAAAAGCGAAATACCTCAAAATGTCTCAGCCAATGGATTTCACAGCAGGAAACAATGACTGACCCATTTTTAACATTAATAACTCAGAAACCCTGAGAGAAAAGTCAAAAAATGTTGTAGAAATACCTTGAAAAAATTACTCTAGTAAGATCAACACATTTTTACTCAAGCAAAAGTAAAAAGTAGCTTTCCAAAAAGAAGTTACTCAAGTAAACTAATCAAAACAGCAACCATTTAAAATTAAAAAATTACATTGTCAGACACTAAAATATAAAGTTTGGTGTTTTGAAAAAATTATAAATCATATAAATAACTTTTTTTTTTTATGTGAAACTTTAATAGATTCTGATTCAGATTCTGTCTGGTGAATGTTTAGTTAAAACATGTTTGTTCTTCATTCAGTGAAATTTTACTGAAGTAAGAGTAGAAATACTTCAAAGTTATTCAAATAAACGTAAAAATACTTATAAAAGTGTTATTCTATATTTTAAAAAGGTTGCTCTACTACCCAACTCTGTTGTATACATTCTTAAACGTAAACTTTTCTTAATCACCGTTTGATTTTCAGTTTTTAGCTTTTTTTCCTGCATCCCACAATTTGACTTGACAATATTACCCACATAATATCTTTTGTCATATAAACCCACAGATTTTCTGATAGATTTAATTCTAGATTCATATTTTTTCTTGACTAAATTTAAAAAAGAAGCGTATAAAGAGCATTATTCACCCCACACCGGACTTTGTTTGGACCGTCTCGGTTTACAGTTCTGTTACGGCCGCCATCTTTGTGTATCAACGGCTTCGCTTGAGGATGACCAGCGGCGCCCTCTGCTGGGTGGCGGCCAAACTGCAACACCAAAAAACGGTCTAAGCAGTTTGAACTAATTTAAATCAAATAAACCATTAATCAAGAATTAATATAAAGTCAATTAAGTGTTTGCATCCCTAGTAGGAATGAGGGCAAAATTGGCTCTTTGAATTGAAAAGGCTCCTGACCTCTGACCTTGCTTGGAGAATACAGGGGACTGTTGTCTGATATACAACAGAACCAGACCTTGTTGGAAATTCCTGAATCAGCTTCTTGTCTGCCACCCTGATGAGTTTCCATCTTGTCGGTTCAATAACGTTGGAGAAATGTCCAATTGCCGTAAAGGTATGTAAACAATGCTGTGAAAGTTTATGCTCTTCTCCTGACTGGTAGCTTTTCACACCGATGATAAATTCTTGATCTTTTGCAACATTTCAGCAAAAGGCTTCATCTCAAGGATGCAAAATGTCAGAAAACTCAAATGCTGTGAAAACAGAAATTTACAAACATTTTGGTCTAGTTTGTAGTACAAATATCTCAGTACACTTGAAATAAGACAAAATTAACTTACAGAAACTTTTCAGCAAGATTTCAATGCTTGTTTTAGGTAAATAATTCCTTAATATTGATTTTTGGAAAGTTGTAGTTCCACATGGGGAAAATGTCTTGTTACAAGTTAAATAATCTGGCAGTGGAATTAATACTTTTTCATCAATATAAAGAAATAATTGACTTAAAACAAGCTTTTATACCTTGGTAAAAAGTTACCCGTATGTTAGTTTTGTCTTATTTAAGTGTAGTAAGATGTTTTCAATAAAAGCTAGACCAAAATACTTTGTAAGAGTTTGTGTTTTCACAGTGAAGAAGCAGAAGTTTATTTCAGGATGATTTAATTTAATTGGTGGATGGTAATTAAACAAGAGTAAATGCTGAGAAAATGAATCAAATTTGCAAAGTGATAAAGATGCTTACACAACGTATGTGAAAAAAAATGTTTTAACCAATTTATCAAAGTCTCATTTTCCCGCTCTCATAAAAACCTGACATTTTAACAAGGGCGTGTACACCTAGGAGAGACGCTGTACATGATTCCTCTGCGGCTTTCGTGGTATGCATAAACCTTTTGACTGGGGTTAACTTCAAGGCTTTTAAAACATGATCCAGCCACACCTCCGATGCAGAAATGAAAGCTCTCCTCTCACACACTTCCTTCGCTCTTTCTCCTTCAGGGGCTGCTAAAGCCATTATGGCTCTGAAAGAGATCATATCTGCTCCAGGCCGACAGCTGGACGGACCCGGAGACGCCTCAGTGCCAGGGACGGGCCGACCAAGGCTGCGTTCACACTGCAGCCTGAATCACCCAAATCCCAAAGATTTTTATTTTATTTTTTTGTGAAATCGGATTTTTTTTCGGCGTGGCCGTTCACACTTCCAAATATAAGCGACTTGTATGTGAACCGCAAGCGACCTGAAAGTGTCCCGCATGCGCAGTAGAGGGCGCAATGACGTCACACAGAGAGCTTGGTCAGTGTTTTGCCAACTGCCATAAAAAAGAAGAAGAAGAAGAAGAGGAGCGAACAAAAAATAGTTACGTTGATATACTGGTACCATTTGAAAGGAGGAAACCAGTATATCCAGATTACGTTTCGGTCATACGGGGTTAAATAGTATTTTACTTAAAATACAAACAAGAAGAAGTGATTTTTGTTTTTAAGAAGAGACTTGTTTTGTTTTGTTCCAAATATTCCATTGAGAGAAGGGAATTAGTACGTAGACTACAAAACAATAAATTATAGTTAAACATACAAGATATTTTGAATCCATTTGTTTTTTTTTTACTAAGATACCATAATTAGAATTTTTTGTTATCAATCTTTGTAATATATATGCAGCATTGCAGCCCACAGTCCAGTCCAGTAGATGGCGATAGTGCACATATCTAAACGTTGCTCGCCAACCGTTATGAAGAAGAAGAAGACGCGCTCAGTGTTTGCGGAAGTAAACGTAGATGCTAACGGTGTAGCATAGCTTACGATTTTAAAGTTGTTGTCCGACCGGAGCCACTATACTAACAGCCTAATCCTCCTAATCCCCATTGTTGTTGTATTTCTTCCTGCTTGCGCATGTAATAACGCAGAATAGTGACGTGTGTCGAGTATCGATGACGTTCAGGACCTGACCGTTAGGATTCAGGCCCCATTAGAAAAGATCGGATACATATCGGATATCCAAGTCACATTTGAAGCAAATCTGATTTGTGTTGCTCAGATTGCCATGAAAATATCTGATACAGGTCGCATTAAGACAAAAACATAGGATTTGGGTCAGTTTGGGCTGCGGTGTGAACGTAGCCAACATGTCTGGCTGCTCTTCAGAGGCTCTCAGGTGTGACCGGCGTGTCTCCTGTGTGAGCCGGCCAAGACGACAGGCAGACACAGACTCTGGAAAGCCAGAAAGGTTTTCCATAACAGAGGTGTTTCAGTGAGCCTGGAGCGGAGTGAATATCTGCTTTATCTCCCCCGTCACAAGCTGCGTACGCTCCTGTGAGCAGCGCTAACACAAGCCAGATCTTCTTTCCTGTGGAACTATGCAGGCTTTCACTGAGTTAATGCATATTTTCAGTCTGAGCCAAGGTCAAACGTTTTGCCAAAGAAACTGCCTGACACGTAATTCCTCCCAGCAGCTGAATGTTCCAGCATTTGATGACTAACTTTGCATTTGAATCAAAGAGTTTATAGGGCATAACTGCGTTCTGGTCAAGTTCCTAGTGCAAATATCTCAGTACATTTGAAATAAGACAAAACTAACTTAAAAGTAACTTTTCAGCAAGATAAAAGAGCTTGTTCCCTTAATAATGATTAAAAGTGCTACTTGCAGATTGTTTCACTTATAGCAAAACATTTTCCCTTGTTATAAGTGAAAATGTCTGCCAGTAGAACTAGTACTTTTTCATCAATATTGAGGAACAAGCTACTTTATCTTGCTGAATTTGTAAGCTTAAGTATGCTAAAATATTTACAGTCGAGACCAAAATACTTGGTAGGACTTTGTGTTTTTGCAATGCAGCACCCAAATGATCCTTTTCTGCACCGCAAAAACACAAAATATGAAGTATTTGGTCTAGTTTCAAGTCCAAATATATTAGTACATCTGAATGAGACAAAACTAACTTACAGGTGACTTTTTAGCAAAATAATTTAGCTTTATGTAAGGCAATAATTCCTTAATATTTGTGAAAAAGTTCTAGTCATAAGTGAAATAATCTTAGAGTAAAACTACTATATAAAAAAAAATATTATGGAATCATTGACTTAAAACAAGCTACTATATCTGAAAAGTTATTTTAGTTTTGCCTTGTTTCAAAATATTTGCACTAGAAACTAGACCAAAAATACTTGGTAAGATTTTGCGTTTTTGCAGTAGAATCACGTCTAGCATTTCAAAGGCAGAGTTTCTTCTTATTCTTTTTGTAAATAGGTTATTCTCAGTCAGACTATAGTAGCATATTTTTATAGGACTTGGATTTAGGTCTGTGCTTTGACTAGGTCATTCTGTCACACGAATGTATGTAGTGTGAATATAAGTAGACATGAAATAAGACAAAACTAACTTGCAAGCAACTTTTCAGCAATATATAGGAGATTGTTGTAAGTAAATAATTTCTTAATATTGATGGAAAAGTTCTAGTTATAAGGAAATAATCTGTTTTTAGCTACTAGTACTTAGCATTTTATTTCTCTTACAACATAGGAAAATGTTTTGTTATAAGCTAAATAATCTGAGAATAGATCTAGTACTTTTTCATCAATATTAAGGAATTATTTATCCTATATCTTGCTAAAAAGCTGCTTCTTATTTATTTCAAGTGAACTAAGATGTTTTGACTAGAAACTAGACAAAAATACTTGGTAAGATTTTGTGTTTTTGCAGTGAATAAGCAGAACTTTATGTCAGGTTGACTCAATTTATAAGAAACAAGTTTCTGTATTTTGCTGAAAAATTACTTGTGAGTTTGTTTTGTTTCCTTTTAAGTGTACTAAGATATTTGCACTAGAAGCTACACCTATATTTTGTGTTTTTGCAGTGTTTTAGGAGAGGGACGCTGTTTCGTCTGCGAGGCCCAAACCCCACAGAGGAAGCCTTAATGTCCCCCCTCAGTGCACGTGCACACACACACAACTCTTCCCTAAAATTGCTGATGGCTTGTTTTCATGAACTGATATTATTTCCAGATGGAGGTCATGAATAAAACCTGACGGAAACAAGTCGGGTGAAACTAGAAACTTGAAAAAACAGAAATGGAGGGGTATGGAGCTGAGTTAAAACAACAATCGTTCTCCTCCCCCGCTCGTTCCCGAGCCTTTCCAGAGTAGAAAAAAAAGGAAAGAAAAAAGGACCAGCTTGTCAATTACACGCTCAAAAAAACAAAGCAATTCAGAGTACCACACATGAACACAATCATATGGCTGCTGTGTTTTACATCTTTCAACGCAGGAAATGTGACAAAATATCTAAACAAAAAAGAGCTTTCATAACAAACTCGCCTGTTAGACCCTCACACGTAGCTTAGGTTTAAAAAGAAAGAAAGAGATACGTTTGGAGTACAAGGAAAACCTGCAGGGACCAACCGCAGTCAGGGTGCTGCTTCACAAACCCCAGGCGACGCAACAAAGAAGAAAGAAACATCCATTGTCATACGATACATGCAAACCTCATCCAACTGAAAAATCATATTGCTTAGTGTACATGTAAACAGACAGTAACTATTTACGGCATAGATTTAGAGAACCTGAACTTTCAGGTCCTTTTATAATGTCATTTTATTAAAACACTTTAAAAAGGCAGTACTTGCCTGTTCTTTGTTCCATTGATCATCTTCCCAGCTTTTAAAGCTCCCTTATTCGTTCAGTCTTTGTCAGATCCAACTGTTACAAACCCTGCCTGTTGCTGATTTTATCACTCCTACTGTTGCTATGGGTTTGAATTTAGCTTAAAATGCTGAACAAACCCTGGAAAATGCAACAAACCCATTATGAAATGTTACATACAAACATCAACCACCTGGAAAACAAAGGTTTTTAGTGTACAAGTTAACTCATATAATAAAAAAAAAAACTTATTAATAACAGGATTATTTTACTTTTAAGTCTTCTCATTTTGATAAAAGTTAGACGTTGAAAATGTACTATTTGACTGTTATTTGTCTGGCAATCACCTTCCCCAGATCTTCTAGCTTCCTGATTTATTCAGTTCTTGTCAGATCAAACAGCTATCTACAATGCTTATTTGTTAATTTATTTATTGTATCTTACTCCCACTCTTCCTATGGATTTGAAACCTGGACGATGCAACAACCCAGAAAATAAATATTCACTGTCTGATAACACAATTTAAAAAGAAACTGGATCTTTTATCGTCTTAAGTTATTTTTTTCCTTTAGTCTTGTTATTTTGATCAAATAAACAATTGGACAATTAAAAAAAGTACTACTTTTCTGTTATTTGTCCAGCAATCACCTGTCCCAGATCGTGTAGCTCCCTGATTCATTCCGTTTTTGTCAGATCAAACTGTTATCTACACTTTGATTTTATTTGTTTTATCTCACTCCTACTGTTGCTATGGATTTGAGTTTTGTTTAAAATGTTGAACAAGCCCTGGACGATGCAAAAACCCTGAATATGATACAAAATTTATAAAAGAAACTTTAGCTTTTCTTCTCTTATTAAGTTCATTCTACCTTTTATTCTCATCATTTTGGGAAAATAAATAGTTGGACAATAAAAAAGGTACTAATTTTCTGTTCTTTGTCCAGCAATCACCTTCCCCAGATCATTTAGCTCCCTGATTCATTCCGTTTTTGTCAGATCAGACTGTCTATTTCAACAGGCATGATTTTCATGTTTATTTTTCTAATCCCATCGGTGGTTAGCTTCATGAGTTATTCATACAGACTATGTGCAACACCAATTACATAACACCCGTTTGTGCCAATTGTTCCCATCTCAGATGCTGGAAGAAACACCTGGATTTGGTTGAAACCATGAAATGTGTTATTAACTGGCTAAATAAAATCCAGAACAACAGTTGATCTCCTCTTTAAAGCTGTTTTCAACGCTGTCTTATGCTCCAAAAAGTAAATACTGGTCGCCATGGCTACGGCTATAAATAACGACTAGCTTTAGCTATTAGCCTTTTTGATGTTAGCTCTTGTTTTTTTGGTCATTGTGTACTGTAATTTTATTAAAAACAGAAAGTGGAAACTGCATCATGTGAAGAAAAATCCAGACAAAAACATCACCCAGAAAGGCATCTAAACAAAGAAACAGCTTCTCTTTTTTTTTGTTTTTGAGGAAAGTTTTTCATTGTTTTGGGGACAATTGCCATCCCACTCAAAGCTCTGTTGGTAAACCAAAACTTAAATTAAGCCCAGAGCAAGCATGCTCATCTCCCCAGCATATTTAAAACATGCTTCAAAATTGAGTGTGCAGACTATTTTTCATAGAGCAATAAAACATCTCTGGTCCAGCTTTGATATTTTCTACTATTTCAGAAAAACATGTGGTTCAAATGATTTGCAGGACGCAGAATTTTGTTGTTTTTACAGATTACAGTGTCCCAACGTTTTCTGAAAGCTTGGTTACAGTCCTTCAGCTGCTCTGCATTTATAAATGATTTCAAAACATTTGAGGTTTAAAGAAAAAACACAAGTAAGCTTCTTTCAAAGCCAAAACATTCATTAAGTCTGTCAAAATGGCTGCCAAGACAAACCAGTTTGAGGCCGACCAATTTCTCCTCCAAACATAGAGGAAGATGGAATAAATACTCTAAATTTTAATACATTTTCTCTTTATCAGTGGAGGAAATGTTAGTGAAGCTGCATGTAAAGATTTAACTCAGTATTTATTACTTTAGAAAAGCATCTGGGATTCATGTGTCTTTAAGTTGTCTGAGAAATGACAGGGTGTGTCTAGTTTTTAGTTTTTACTCTATTATTGCTCTCCTTTAGTGCAGCCAACATGTTATTCTGGCTCAGAAAAACATGAAATCTGTTACAAACATAGTAAAATACATTTTATACAATCTGTCATTCAGCTCAGCAAATAGAAAATAAAAACTGTTGGTATCTGGTGCAATTTTGGCTAAAACATGCTTCCTCTTAATTTAGTCAATTAATCAAGTTCAATATTTAATATTTAATTTAAAATAGCAACTTTTACGACTTTTTTTGTCTTTCAGTTTTTTGAAAAATGCTTGTGTCAATTTTCTACTTTAGATCTCCAACTGGTGCCATTTAGTAAACAACATAGCCTAGCTTGTTTTTAATCCTGCTACATGCTCACAGTTTCGTACAGCTAGTTAATATATTCTACAGAAAGTGTGTAAAGTAGAAGACACTTTACAGTTTTGGTGGTTTAACTGTCATAACAAGTTTATGGTTTGAACTGGTTTACTTTTCAGTGTCAGTTGTTAGCAAAGCCAGAGCTAATGAATGTTATGCTAGGCTACTGATAGCAACATAGCTTACAAACAAGCTAACTTGATTTAGTTTCGCCAGGTGTTATATTGTAAAATGGTTCTTGTGTGTGTTATAGTTTCTTTTTGTTATATTACAGATTAAACTGATCAAATTGTTTTTAAAGCCAAAACATGATTCACTAGTTATGTTAAAATGGCTGCCAAGACAAACTTTTCTGAGGCAAGCTAATTTCTCCCCCAAAACCGACGAAACTGCTCCAAGTTTAATTATAATACATTATTAACAACATCTTTAGTTCTTTAATGTGTTAAAATTTTCTGTGAATTAAAAAATCAGTCTAGATTATAGTTTGTTTTAAAAATTAGCATTTTAGCTTAGCAATAACTAAAAAGCATCATTACCAACATGGAGTTTGTATGATCTCTTTAAAAAACTTGTAATAAGATAATTTATAGTTCTAAATTGTGGTAACAGGTTTTATTTATTTAGTTTTATTTTCAGTGGACAAATGAGCTAAGCTAACAGTGCTAACAGTTGTTTTCTACTAGTGTAATCTCAATGTTTTTGAGCAACTTTTGGTTTCAAAATAAACTCATTCCCAACAACCTATTGAGTATTTTGTCAGTTAAGATACGATGACAATATCTGGCTTACTCATGTTGGCCTCGGTTTCAACAGCCATTATATTATGGCTCTTGTGCGTATTATGTTTTTCTTTTTCGGTTTCGCAGCAGGTTTGTTTGTTGTAATGCTGGTAAAACACCAGCCGCTCCTCCAGTCCGGCTGTGTTGATCCGTTGAGTTTGTTTTATCTAATCACTCGCAGGGACGTCTTATCTGGATGATCAAGACGGTAATCAGTTGGCTTTGTCCAGACAACAAGGGGCCAACAAGAGGGCCCCGAGGCCTCCCTGCTACCTCTGCTATAAAACTTTAACTCGTAGACACGGACATGTCCTTTCAAGTCAGACAGAGGTATGGTTTGGCTGAATGGTAAAGGAATCGCTGCTCAGATATACAATCTGGCATCCATTGTTTTGCTCCTGTGTGCAGAAAAATGGAGAATGTTTGGAAAAAAAGGGATTTCAGTTTTTACAATATTTTTGGATGGAAGGCTACAGCTGCAATTTGTCAACCTAGCAATAAAATGGTGGCTAAATATTTACGCTACTCTGCAAAAACACAAAATCTTAACCAGGTTTTAGAACAAATGACTTACTACACTTGAAATAAGACAAAACGAGAAACTTTTTAGCAACAAATAGGAGCTTTTTGAGTTAAAAGTTGTAGTTCCACTGGCAGATTATTTCACTTATAACTAAAACTAAATAAATCTGCCAGTGGAATAAGTTCTTTATATTATTAATCAAGAATTGTTGACTTAAAACAAGCTCCTATATTTTGCTGAAAAGTTACTTGTAGGTTAGTTTTGTCTTATTTCAAGTGTACTAGAATATTAGACAAAAGTACTTTGTAAAGTCAGGACTTACTAAAGTTTTGTCTAGTTTCTAATGCAAATATTTTAGTACATTTGAAATAAGACAAAACTAATTTACAAGTAAGTTTTCAGTAACAAGTAACTTTTGTTTTAGTTCTAAATAAGAACTGGTTCCTCTGACAGATTATTTCATTTATAACTAAATTTAAATCTGACAGTTTAAGAATTATTCACTGTAAAAACCTCCTGTATCTTGCTCTGAAGTTACTTTTAATTTAGTTTTGTCTTATTTCAAGTGTACTAAGATATTTGCACTAGAAAGTAAAAATTCTTGGTAAGATTTTGTGTTTTTACAGTGTAGAAGACTTGACTTTACGAACTCTGCCGCTCTCCTTGCTAACCTGTCCTCACCTCACACAGTTGCTCCTGGCAGACAAAGATGGCCGCCCATTCGTGTGCAAACTGAGCTGTTATTGTCCTGACGCCTGCCTTTGTCTGTCAGCGACAGCCTTCAGCCTCGTCATGCTAAACGGCCTAAATCAGCGACTTTACGTGTATTAATTAAGGCTCATGATGAGCTCAGCATGATCAGGCATTTGAATGCATTCCTCTGCAAACTCTGCAGAGGTTTTGCAAACTGAGTCATTTAGATGGGCTGCAGATTGTAGAAGTGGGGGTGGGCAGGCAGATAAAGGGCTAAAGCACACGGCCTGCAGGCCCCCCACCTGCCCCACTGAAACACACACTGAGGTGCTAATGAGAAATAATCACGCTGTTAGTTGCAGTTACACGCCGCACAATAAAAAATGCAAATAGGCACAACTGTGAAAAGGAGAAGGAATACATTTATATAGGGACAAATCATAGTTACAAATGCACTGAAAAAACACAAAATATTACCAAGTTTTCTGGTTAAGTTTCTAGTGCAAATATATTTATACACCTGAAATAAGACAAAACTAAATTACAAGTAACTTTTAGAGAGATATAAGCGCTTGTCTTAAGTCAATAATTCCTTAATATTGATGGAGAAGTTTTAGTTTTACTGGAAGATTTTTTCATATTGTAAGTGAAACCTTCATTATAAATGTGCTTTATAGTTGAACACAATTTCAGAATTGCGGTGTTCGTTCAAGCATCAAATCAATAAAAACCATGACGTGCCGTCATCCTCCAACTGCTTCCTGTCGTTGTCTTCTTTGTGGTTTCTGCCAGTGGTAACATCCGGTTGTTGATCATGTGACTCGTGATGCAAAAAACATGTTTCCATTACAGTTTTCCCAAATTAACCAATTTTGATATGGAGAAAAAACCTCATCCGAGTCCAAAAATGAGTTTTGTTTTTCAAAACTGCAGTGTTTCCATTAAGCTAATTTATTTTCAAAATGCAGCTACTGAATCTAGTCGTTTCTCATCAATATTAAGGAATTATTTACTTAAAACAAGGAAGTTAGTTTTGTTTTATTTCACATGTCCAAAGATATTTGCACTAAAAACTAGACCAAAAGTAAGACTTTGTGTTTTTGTAGGATGGTAAAAAATAATTTTTCATTGAAAATAAAAGCTTCACCCACAAGGTGCACTATATAAAATTACATTTCACTTGATCGTATAAATATTTATGAACAATAAGACTAAGGTTTGTATAAAATGCATGTGAGAGGAGGCTTCTGTGGAATGGTTTTAATTATCTGTCCCAGTGTTGATGTTCAAACGCTCACATGGCTGCAGCTCAATCCAGACAACCATGAAAACACAACCCCGACCTCAGCGCCCTTCATCAAAGTCTGCTCCTCTCTGAACTTGTTTTCGTTTCTCGTCAAACGCCGAACTCCGAGGTCCGCTTTTAAACTCTGGCGAAAGCCGAGACACATGGCAAATAAAGGAAGAAACAAAATAAGCGAGGGCACAAGGCTCTCCCTCCTTAATTGTACCTAAAGGGAAATCCCTTTAAATAGTAGCTGGCAGAGGCGGCGAGCTGGCAGGCAGATCAAACAGTCGCTGAGCAGAAGCCTTATAAATACAACACATTCACTTGCTGACTTCAAAAAGCCTCCGCAGGCCGCTCCGCATGCAGCCGGGCCGAGCTGCGGTCAGCATGTTCACAGAGAGACTTCAGTTCTCTGCATAAACGCAGCGCTCTCGCTTCACTTCCCATCAACGAGCTGTGTTTCAGCTCTCACTTCACGTTTGCTCTGATTGCTGCGGCAGCATGTCAAGACGACGGCGGCGGCGGCGGCTGGGGGACTTTGCTTTTCTTCACGTAGACCTCCGAGGCGGAGTCGGGCACCAGGTGGCCGAAGCTGCTCCTGAATGAAGCGAGGTGGTGGCCTGCAAAAGGAACACGTGTGAAACGCATCGCTGGAGTAACGTGTTCCTACATGACGTCCTCAACTAGCGTTTAAAAAGAAGTGTTTACTTAGACGTCGCAGTCGAGCAGCAGCTGTGATTATTCAGGCTTATTGTTGAGGACTGCTGCTCAAATACCAATCTAATGAGATTTTCTTAAGAGCCTTGAGGGGTTGGAATGTTTCAAGAGAATTACTCAGCAAAGTTTGCACAATTTGCACATATTTTTACTTCCATTTGGGTTACTACTGCTTCTAAAAACAGCTCAAGCTCTTTAAAAGAGCCATCCAGCTGTTTTCTGGTAATAAGTTAATGTGTTTTAACTTCCGAATGAGATGTCACAAATCAGCTGGCACTGCAACTGTTGCTTAGCAACCCCACCAAAGCCCAACCCATCACCTAGCAACCCCAACGGAACTCCAGCACGTTTGGTCAGCTAGTTTTACTGCTGTATGCACTGCAGAATGGCTGCTGGAAAAGACGAGTGTTTTGCTGCTCAGATACCAATCTAATTAGCTTTTCTTGAGAGCCTTGAGGGGTTGGACAGAGTTTTATGTTTGAAGGGGTCTATTAGGGTCTACTAATGCTTTTCAAAGATGTACGGTCGTTAAGTTGTGCATCTGTTTGCAGCCAATTTCACGTGTGAGTGTAAACGTTGAGTTGGGGGCCAGCAGCAGATTATTTGGATTTAAAGTGACAAGACACCCTAAAACAGTTCATTCTGACTAAAATCTCATTATTTTGTGCAGAAAATGCATTGAACATGTTTCGTGTCGCTCATAGATCCAACCTAACTTGTTCTAAGAGAATTATATTCGGTCACTTTTAGAAACCAAGCATCTTGTTGGACATTATGATCAGAGCAGTTTCTCACCCGTCCACGTCTTCTGGCCGGTGAGAGTGAAGCTGTTGCACTGAGAGTGGGAGTTGCAGATGTACGCAGCCTCTCTGGCGCTGTGGACGGACAGAACGCAGCCCTGCTGGCTGTAGGACGGCCAGCAGCGGTACTCCCCGTTCCCAGAGGGGCTCATGTCTCGCATCACAGTGTAATCTAACCACAGAATGAGAAACGGCTCTTCAGTACAGCAACTCTATGAGGAAAATTAGACAACTAATGCCACTTAAAAAGTAAAAAAGCACAAAATTCAAATTTGAAATTTAACAAAAGAACTAAATAAAAAGCAAGCAGTTGGGTGGTTTAAGAAAATATTTGTTCAATCAGTGAGACATAAAGGAGTGCCACTAGGTTGTGTGCTAAGCCCATTACTATTCACCTTTACATACAAAATCCTGGAGAAAGTATTCAGAGTGAAAATGTATTATTTATGCAGATGACATTATTTTCGAGCTTTACCAAAAACAGCATCAGTCTTGACTTTAAAAAACAAATTGAGTTGGAATCAAATTTTACACATTTAGTTTTTAGTTGAGCACATTTAGTATCACAATAAACCATGAAACTTTTGCTGGTGTTATCTTATAGAAACAAATTCTGCTTTTGTTCCATTTTACAGAAAATATTAGCGGGAAAACCTTTTTGCTAGTAGCTGACTGGAGCGCTGAGATTTACCACTAACTTTGGCCCCTTTAATCACTACTATGTACTTTATTGTAAATGTAACTGGAGTCTTTATGACACCTCTGTTATCAAGCTGAACTGGGCAAGAATGCAAATCACATTGGGATTGGAAATCCAAGTGGCCTGGGTCGCATTCGAAAAAAATAAATAAATCATATATGTGTTGTTCAGTCTGTCATATGAAGATCAAAGGTCGCATTAAGGCAAATAACAAACAAAAAAAGTAGTAATTGTGTCACTGCGGGTTGCAGTTGAACGCAGCCTTAAGTTTCTCCTACAAACTGCTGCTGTGCATTAAAAGCAGAACTCCCCCCTCCAGACCGACCCGCTCCGTTTCTTCTCCCTCCTCCTTCTCAACATTTGCGTTACATTCATCATCATAACTCTTTCAGTCAGACGTCTTGTGGATCTGGCCTTAAATCATCTGCTACACATTAGCCGGAGCCATGAGAGAAAAGCATGCACACATACGTCTGCACGCACACCCGGACCAGAAGTGGACAAAAGCCTCGCCTGTGAGTCGGTGTGGAGGAGGCGCAAGCTGGTAACCTTTTGTAAGAGGCAGGAGGCAGCGTGTGTGTGTGTGTGTGTTAGGAGTAAA
This sequence comes from Brachyrhaphis roseni, assembly GCA_903066815.1. NCBI lineage: Eukaryota > Metazoa > Chordata > Actinopteri > Cyprinodontiformes > Poeciliidae > Brachyrhaphis > Brachyrhaphis roseni. The sequence continues at coordinate 15,798 of CAEFZY010046962.1, forward strand.
AAACTTCAAAAGAAGAAAAATCAGGAACGTTCATATCTAGATTCAGAAATTAAATCCTTTGTACTCCAAATTGTGGTTTTAATCCTGAATAAATGCCATTTTCCCTCTTCCACTTACAAAAATTGCAACTCTACATCTTTGCTCAGATGATCTCTGCAGAAATTACTGAAGACTCTCCATCTGTCAGCAATTTTAAATTAAGACTGGAGGTCTGATGAGTATCTTTTTCCCTCTCACACATTCGAGCTTGTGGATTTTTTCCCCTTCCAGGGACATTCCACTGACACAAAGCAAAACCAAAACAAATTCAAGACTAAGCCGGAGCTTAACCTAACCATAACTCACACGTCGGCCGCTTATTCTAACCAGAAATGAGGCTGAGCTACTTTAGGTTTTCTCATGCGTTTGATTAATCGAATAAAGAAAAACTAGAAAAACATGGCAGTGTTGGAAAGTTAGGCTTATTTCTCACTGCAAAAACAAAATCTTACCAAGTAATTTTGGTCTAGTTTCTAGCGCAAATGTTTATTTAATTTGAAATAAGACAAAACGAACTCATTAGTAGCTTTTTATCAAGATATAGGAGGTTATAATATCTTAGTAATGATGAAAAAGTTCTAGATCTACTAGCAGATTATTTCACTTAAAACATTTTTCCCTTGTTTAAATAAAATAATTTGCCAGTGGAAGAAGTATTTACTTTTAAACATACTAAGGAATTACTCACTTAAACTCATATCTTGCTGAAAAGTTATGTGTAAGTTAGTTTTGTCTTTTTTCAAGTGAACTAAGATGCTTGCAGTGGAAAACAGACCAAAATTACTTGGTAGGATTTTGTGTTTTTGCAGTGAAGTTACTCACAGTCATTTTACTCAAATACAAGAAGCGATACTTCATAATCAAATTACTCAAGTAAACATGATACTACAAGTCTTTTTTTTCCCCCAAATAAGTTACTTTAGTAAATGTTACTTAGGTTTTTGCTCAACTCTGAGTAAAATATAGTGAAACTCCCATAAAGTTTTAATTCCTCTACCAGATTAGTTCACTTATTACAAGATATTTTCCCCAATGAAATAATCTGCCAGGTGAATTCGTACTTTGTTATGAATATTAAGGAATTACTGACTTAAAACAAGTTCTTAAATCTTGCTAAAAATTCACTTTTGTGTTAGTTTTGTCTTATTTTAGATGAAGTAAGATATTTACACCAAAAAATCTTGGTAAAATGTTGCAGTCATGCTAATCCAGTCTGAACTTTGAATCTGACTTCCACTGACAGGTTATAATAAAAACCTAAAACCAGGGAAGGTTGCAGCATAATCTGCAGAATGCATTTATAATAAACAGAGACATTTTTCGAGCCTTATCGCTCGCTCGCTCGCTCGGCGGCAGCAGTCGACTCCTGGCACCTCCTCGCTAAGCCGAAACGTTCCCTCCCTTTGCTGGCTGCCTCTCTCCGTAACCAGGCCTCTCTTTTACCCCGGACCTGTGATTAAATTCACAAAGCGCTGCTATATAAACAGCCCAGCATCTGGGGGACGGAAAAAATCTGGCCACAGGAACGCAGCCAGTCATTCTGTTATTAATATTTCATACGGCCGAGAGGAGAGGCGGGGAGGGGAGAGGGAAAGTGAAGGGCTTCTCTGAGCTTATATGGAAGAAGTTTACGTTGTGTAGGATTGTTTTTATGGAAGAAATTAAATGTTTCGGCAAAAGTATTCACTCTCCTTTTTACTAGGATTTCATGTGACAGACTAACAAGTGGTACTAATAAAAAATATTTTGCAACGTCTTTGTATTCAGCTGGTTAGAGTTGAGCTGAAGATGAATTTTGCTAAATTTAGGAGGAAAATATGTCAAAAGACAAGAATGGAGGTCCGTTTTCAGCAGGACGATGAACCAAAAAACGCAAAATATTTGGATCAAAAGGTCAAAGTTCAGACCTACACTGCAAAAACAAGGCAAAACCAACGTAAAATTTACTTTTCAGCAATATATAGGAGCTTTTTAAAGCAAATAATTCTTGTATATAGAAAAAAAAGGCCTAAACTGCAAAAACACAAAATCTCACCAAGTATTTTTTAGTCTAGTTTCTAGTGCAAATATCTTAGTAGACTTGAAATAAAACAAAATAATCTTACAAGAAACTTTTCAGGAAGATGTAGGAGTTTCTTTAGAGCCAATAACATTGATAATAATAAAGTACTAGATCCATTGGCTGATTATTTAACTTATAAATAAAACATTTTTACCACAATATACTGTACGTGAAATGATCTGTGGAATTAGTACTTTCTAATCAATATTAAGAAATTATTTACCTCCTATATCTTGCTGAAAAGTTACTTATAAGTTACTTTTCTCTTATTTCAAGTATAATAAGATATTTGCACTAGAAAACAGACTAAAATTCTTGGTTGTATTTGGTGTTTTTGTAGTGTAAATTCAACTGAGATTAAAAAACAGATGATCACAGAAGCTGCGTTTCCATTACAAATGTTGACAAACTGTGTAGATCTTCTGCTAATGTTGAAAAAACACAATTTCACAATTAAATAAACGCAAATTAAATCACAGGTGAATATGTTTGTTCATGCAATGTTCTTAAAGGGCCAGTTGTACCAAAATGTATTGATAAAACCCATTAAACTGTTAAGATATCAATAAATAGCTGTTTCAGCATTCAATAAGTGTTTCTTAAAATTCTTCTAGCAGATTATTTCATTTACTACAATCTTTTCACACTGATCAGCCCCTCAAGGGTTTCATGATTATTTTTGTGCAATCAAAATCGCAGATTTTGTGGTGTTAATTTAGAAATATTTGCAATGATTTTTCACGGTATTTGCATTAATGTATGATGTTTAAATATGACTTTTCATTAATCACCATAATGGTCATGGACTATAACTTGACATCAAGTAAGGCTGAGGCAGCAGTGACTTAATGTTTTAATCCATTGATTTTGTGTGAATTTTGTGAAATTCACACAAATAATTTGGAGTCGAGAGGGCCACATAAAAAGCTATGGTGAGCCAGATTTGGCCCCCGGGCCTCGAGTTTGACACGTGTCCTACCACTTCCTGTCATCTTCTTTGTCGTTTCCACCAGTAGTAACACCCGGTTGTTGATCATGTGACTCTTGTGATGCAATAAACGTGCTTCCATTTCAATTTAAACAAAAAATCTGATTTTGTTTTCAGAAACTGGCAAGTTTTCATTAAGCAAATTTAATTTCGCTTATTTCATTTGCTCTAGTTTGGAAATGCAGCTAAAGACTCTCAATCCAAAATGTTGCAAAATTAGTGTCTTGTTGTGCAAAGCTGGCAAATACACACCACAGATTTTATTAGTAAAGAAAGCTATAATTTCCCTCCCTCTTCACCACTAGGCACTATAATCCAGCATATAAAATCCTATTGATATAAAGTTTGTGGTTGTGGGGGTGAATACAGAGTTCAGGATCAATTCCACTTTGTTTTTCTCGTCCTCTCGCTCCAGCTGCCTAATAAAGCGGTCAGAAAAAGCCAGAGTGGGAGAAACGAGCGGCTTTCATTTTTCTCCCGCTTATAAAATGAAAACAGAAGTGTAGATTGTGTGTGTGAAGAGCCGGCTTCATTCCCAGAGCTCTTACCTCTCAGGGCTGAAGGGTGCAGGTTGTCCAGGTGGAGGCCTGATTTGTACAGGAGGAGGATGTGTTCAAAGGCCACCAGAGTCTGATTGATGTCGGCTTTCAGCTCCCCTGGAGAAACGAAATGAAGCCAGTCTGATCTGCATCGTCACAATTCTCATCAGCACTGATATGATTTAGCTTCACGATTTTAACATAGCATTTGTTTCAGAGGAGTATCACACTTATTGAGCTCATTAAGTTAAAAAAATAGAAAAACTTAAAGTAAAGGTGTTCAAAGTGTGGGTCGAGGACCATTTGTGGACCCTAGATGGAATTTGTGCGAACATTGAATGATGCGAATTAGTCCCACCAGCGCAAGTGGTTGATGTAGACGGAGACTTTTGTCACACTATCGCCAGATAATACGCTAAAAAAAATGTAAAAATTAAATTACGAGAATAAAGTTATAATATGTACAACTTTATTCTGGTAATATTTACAACTTTATTCTGGTAATATAGCAACTTTATTCTCAAAATGTTACGACTTCATTTTAGTCCACTTGAAATAAGAAAAACTAACTTACAAGTTTTGTCTTATTTCAAGTGTAAGATAAGATATTTGCACTAGAAACTTGACAAAAAATACGTTACAAGTTTCTTGTTGAGCATGTAAACTATTTTCTAAATTAAACTTTGTGATTTTTTTAAGTTCTCCTTTGTTTGAGGATGTTACGAAACGTTTCGCCACCCTGCCTGAGGGGCATGTCGTCACACGACGGCGGTGATGGAAAGATTCGCTCTCTGATCTCTGATAGTTAATCATGTCGGTGTGTGTGCCGTCCTCACCTGTGGTGTTCATGATGTGGTCGACCAGGTGTGTGAGGCCAGGAGGGGCCTGGTGAGGCAGCAGGTAGGTGAAAAAAAACCTGCAGCGGAGTAAAACGAGACAGAAAAACACCATGAACACGACTTTTCATGAAGCGTAAAGCTGCACTGCAAAAACACAAAACCTGAAGTATTTTTGTCAAGTTTCTCAGGTCACTTGAAATAAGACAAAACTAACTTAAAAGTAACTTTTCAGCTAGAAGCTAGTTTTAAGTCAATAATTTGTTATTCATATATATTTTTAAAGTACTAGTTCCTGTGGTATTTGTTTTTTGTTTAACTTACAACAAAACATTTTTTCTATGTTATGAATGAAATAATGTACCAGTGGAACTTTATATAATGAACAAAAACAGTCTCCAATTTGTTGCTAAAAAGTTACTTGTAAGTTAATTTTGTTTTATTTCTTGTGAACTAAAATATTTGGACAAGAAACTGGACAGAAAAACTTGGTAAGGTTTTGTATTTTTACAGTGTAGCGTAAACATTTATCCACCAGTTTATTGCTGTTTTGACAAATTGCAGCTCTTGCCATTTATAAAACTTGTAAAACCTGAAAGTCGATTTTACTTAACATTTAAGTTTTTTCTGTACAGAGCACAAAAACTGAAACACAAAATTCTTGAATATAGAATAAAAAAAATGTTCTTCACTGCAAAAACACAAAATCTTACCAAGTATTTTGGTTTAGTTTCTAGTGCAAATATCTCATTAAACTTGAAATAATATAAAACTAAACAATAATTAACTTTTCAGCAGGATATAGGAGCTTATAATAAGTAAATAATTCCTTTGAAAAGTGCTAGCTTCACTGGCAGATTATTTAACAACACATTTTTCCCATGTTACAAGTGAAATAATCTGCTAATGTAACTAGTATTTTTTCACTAATATGAAATTATTAACTTAAAACAATCTCCTATATCTTGCTGAAAAGTTACCGTACTTGTAAGTTACTTTTCTTATTTCAAGTGTACTAAGATATTTACACTAAAAACTAGACTAAAAATACTTAGTAAAATTTTATTTTTTTGCAGTGCAAACCTTTTTTAATCACTATTCAAGAATAATTTACTTAACAAAGCTTGTATATCTTTCTGAAAAGTTACTTTTACGTTTAAGTGTACTAATATATTTGCACTAAATATTAGACTAAAGATAGTTGGCAGGATTTTGTGTTTTTGCAGTGCGTCAGAAACCAGTTTAAAGGGAAAACACGTTTTTTTTCCCCAGCCATATTTCCAGATGTATGTCTTTATCTTTTCTGTCATTATTTTAGCTGTCAGTGTAACCAGTGTTTTAGTCCCACCCATCCAAAGCACATCCATCACGCTGTAAAGCTGTCACTTCTTCTTCTTCTTTTATTTTTTCGTACCTGTAGGCGTTGTAAATGTTCCTCTTCTCGTTCAGGCCGTCGCACACGCCCCGCGTCGAGCAGGGCACGGTGAAGTTCCTGTGCGGGAACTTGAGCGTGCAGTCGGCGTCCGTCCGGCAGGCGATCTCCCCGGCGCTGACGTCGTCCAGGTCGGTGAGCTTCAGCTGGCCGGAGACGGTGACGAACTGCCGCGGCTGGAAGTCCAGCAGCCCCACGGAGCCCAGAGGAGAGCGGGACAGGAAGTGCAGCAGCCGAACCAGATCCAGACACACCTGAGATCCAGACATGCCAAAACCTGATCAGTTCAGGCGCTGAATTATTACCCTACAGCTACTGGATAACGACATGAAAACCACATTACAGAAAAACTCATGTATGGAGCTGTGAGAATCATTTTCCTCTCTACAAATTTATGGGGGTTTTTTCTTCTCCAAACTAACCTAACTCTCTGTGAAAAGCTGAGTTAGGTAGACCTGTCATAATAAATCTACTAATCACATGATAAATTAAAACAAACTCAATCAATTTTAGTTTTAATGATTTGTTGTTTTTCTCTTTTCTCTCTTTTTTACAAACAAAAACTGGACGATAAAAGTCTTCAGTTTGGTGTTTTGGTCTCAACTAGACCTTTTTTTGAGAGTTTATAATTCATTTTATTTGATGTTTCTGTTGTTTTGTTTATTTATTTTGGACATTTAAAATGTCTTACAGTTCCAGTGTTAAATGTTTATTGATCTTTTAAGAATGTATTCCAACATTATTACCATTATATTATGTGAAAATGGTCTCAAAATAACAATTTTATCGTTTATCGCAACGTTCTGGGACAATTTATGGTCCAGAAAAATGTGTTATTATAACAGAGTTTTGTAGTAACTAGTTACATTTACTTGAGTAAATTTGTTATGAATTATTGCTACTCTAACACTGCAAAACAAAATCTTACCAAGTATTTTTGCTTAGTTTCTAACTCAAATATTTTAATGCACTTGAAGTAAAACTAAACTAACTTAAAAGTAACTTTTCAGCAATACAAGAGGTTGTTTTAAGTAAATTATTCCTTAATATTGATGAATATACAGAATCAAAAAAGACGGTTTGCTTTAAAAAACACATATTCAGAGCCAAAACCTCTAAAATATGTAAATGTAGATTTTGTATGTAGGTTAAAAATACCTTTATTTGTGATTATGTTTTAATTTGCAAACAGTTCTGAATACAATAGGCATGTTTTATTTCCGTACAACTAATTATCTAAGTAAAAAAAACAACAACTTCTAAATATATAAAAATAAACATTTTAATATGAAAAATATAATTTCTTTTTTTATAATTAGGATTTTTTTTTCCTGTGGTCGATTCATTATAATATAATCAGACTTTCTCAGAGCAGCTGATTTGTTTTTATTTTGTTTATTTTGTCCCAAAATATCGGTATTTAAACAGAAACCTGACAAATTCCAGAAATGAGAGAATCAATTATACAAGGATAAAATTTTATCAGATTCAACAACTACTTCAATGTCTTTTAAAATAAATTATGGCTGGCTTCTGTCAGGCTGCAAACAGGCTACAGGGTTGTGTAAAGTCAGGAGTTCCTTGAACGCCACGCGGTGGAATCAGGGCAGAGCAGAAAAAGGTGAAACCGTACACCCTGAGAGTGATGCACCCTGCAGGGGCCCGGCCGGCCTGCCAGGGGTATCATGAACCAAAATTCAGGCGATGCAGCAGAAAAAGAGCCACAGCTGAGATAATCGCTCGTATTTTCAGTCCACCACCCACCGACTCTGTCTGTCAAACAATCCCACACCTCAACTTATTCAGATTATATTCCCTGGAGAGGAAGAAGTCTACAGCTGAATCGATTTAATTGTGATTAATCGATAAGTTAAATAATCATTCATCGCGAAATAGAATTTACAGACACAAAAAAGGGACATTTGCTGAAAAAAACAACAGTCAGAGCAGTAATTTTGCCCAAACTGTACAAAAAAATAAAACATTTTGCATTTAAAGGTGCAGCATTTAACTTTATTTAAAAAATATGGTTTTTTTATATATACATTTGTTAAAACTGTCATTATGTCATCAGTTTGTTCCACTTCCACCCATAACTACTATTTCTGTCTGAAAACAACCAATCAGAGCCAGGAGGAGGGTCTTAGCACTGTCAATCATCCTCATGTACTCGCTGCTAAATGTGCTTATGGTGGAAAAACAACGTACAGTTACAGAAAATCCATTTATCCACTGGTATGCAAACTAACATTAGTATTTAAGTCAGGCTATGCTAGCTGCAGGTAGCAGAGAGTACGGAGGTGAAGGGTGATTGACAGCGCTAAGAACCGCCTCCTGTGCTCCATTGGTTGTTTCTAGTTAGAAAAAGACAAAGGAGCTTGATTTTTTCACAGATTATGACAATTTTTTTTTAGAAAAGTTACATACTGCAGCTTTAACTGGAGTATACAAACGCAAAAACATGACAATTTAAGACAAAACTGTATAAAACGTATACATTTTTGCCTTTAAGATAAAGAAAGCAAAACATTTTTGTCTGTAAACACTTTCTACCCAAAACTGTCAAATGCGTTAGTTTAAGCTTCACTTGTAAAAATCTCCCACTTAGCATCTTCTGCTATCCAATTATTAATCTGCTAATCTAAATTTATAGTCAGATTTTGTCACATGATGATGTTAGAAGTATATTTTTTAGTTGCAGATGATCAATAGTTCACTAAAAGAATGCTATTATTACGTTTTAACCATTAAAATGTTTAGTTTCTTATAAAATAAATTTAATCATGTGGTTAAATAAAAAATCTGTAGAATGTGGAATTTTTTTTAAATCCGATAAATTGCCCGAAAAACTGATTAATAAAACAATTGTTCATTGCAGAAATCAGACCTGAATGAAGAGCTAAAGGAAAGAGAAGAAGCTGCAGTTTACCCTGAATCTGTCCTCCCAGGGAGTCTGGAGCAGCTGGATCATCTGGAGAGGAGTCCCCTGCTCCAGAATGACAGCGACTCTTCCTCTTTCCACTCCTCCTCCTCCTCCTCCTCCTCCTCCTCCTCCCCCTCCCCCCCCCCCCCCCCCCCCCCCCCCCCCCCCCCCCCCCCCCCCCCCCCCCCCCCCCCCCCCCCCCCCCCC